>CM059792.1:53057666-53315363 GCA_030435695.1 Brachymystax lenok tsinlingensis
GGTAGTAGTCTGTCTGATAATGGTAGTAGTCTGTCTGATAATGGTAGTAGTCTGTCTGATAATGGTAGTAGTCTGTCTGATAATGGTAGTGGTCTGTCTGATAATGGTAGTAGTCTGTCTGATAATGGTAGTAGTCTGTCTGTTAGTCTGATAATGGTAGTGGTCTGTCTGATAATGGTAGTAGTCTGTCTGATAATAGTAGTAGCCTTTCTGATAATGGTAGTAGTCTGTCTGATATTGGTAGTGGTCTGTCTGATATTGGTAGTAGTCTGTCTGATAATGGTAGTGGTCTGTCTGATAATGGTAGTAGTCTGTCTGATATTGGTAGTGGTCTGTCTGATATTTGTAGTAGTCTGTCTGATAATGGTAGTGGTCTGTCTGATAATGGTAGTGGTCTGTCTGATAATGGTAGTGGTCTGTCTAATAATGTTAGTAGTCTGTCTGATAATGGTAGTGGTCTGTCTGATATTGGTAGTGGTCTGTATGATATTGGTAGTAGTCTGTCTGATAATGGTAGTGGTCTGTCTGATAATAGTAGTGGTCTGTCTGATAATGGTAGTGGTCTGTCTGAAAGTAGTAGTAGTCTGTCTGATAATGGTAGTAGTCTGTCTGATAATGGTAGTAGTCTGTCTGTTAGTCTGATAATGGTAGTGGTCTGTCTGATAATGGTAGTAGTCTGTCTGATAATAGTAGTAGCCTTTCTGATAATGGTAGTAGTCTGTCTGATATTGGTAGTGGTCTGTCTGATATTGGTAGTAGTCTGTCTGATAATGGTAGTGGTCTGTCTGATAATGGTAGTAGTCTGTCTGATATTGGTAGTGGTCTGTCTGATATTTGTAGTAGTCTGTCTGATAATGTTAGTGGTCTGTCTGATAATGGTAGTGGTCTGTCTGATAATGGTAGTGGTCTGTCTAATAATGTTAGTAGTCTGTCTGATAATGGTAGTGGTCTGTCTGATATTGGTAGTGGTCTGTATGATATTGGTAGTAGTCTGTCTGATAATGGTAGTGGTCTGTCTGATAATAGTAGTGGTCTGTCTGATAATGGTAGTGGTCTGTCTGAAAGTAGTAGTAGTCTGTCTGATAATGGTAGTGGTCTGTCTGATAATGGTAGTAGTCTGTCTGACAATGGTAGTAGTCTGTCTGATAATGGTAGTAGTCTGTCTGAAAATAGTAGTAGTCTGTCTGATAATGGTAGTGGTCTGTCTGATAATGGTAGTAGTCTGTCTGATAATGGTAGTGGTCTGTCTGATAATGGTAGATGTCTGTCTGACAATGGTAGTGGTCTGTCTGATAATGGTAGTAGTCTGTCTGATAATGGTAGTAGTCTGTCTGATAATGGTAGTAGTCTGTCTGTTAGTCTGATAATGGTAGTGGTCTGTCTGATAATAGTAGTAGCCTTTCTGATATTGGTAGTGGTCTGTCTGATATTGGTAGTGGTCTGTCTGATATTGGTAGTGGTCTGTCTGATAATGGTAGTAGTCTGTCTGATAATGGTAGTAGTCTGTCTGATAATGGTAGTAGTCTGTCTGATAATGGTAGTAGTCTGTCTGATAATGGTAGTGGTCTGTCTGATAATGGTAGTAGTCTGTCTGATAATGGTAGTAGTCTGTCTGTTAGTCTGATAATGGTAGTGGTCTGTCTGATAATGGTAGTAGTCTGTCTGATAATAGTAATAGCCTTTCTGATAATGGTAGTAGTCTGTCTGATATTGGTAGTGGTCTGTCTGATATTGGTAGTAGTCTGTCTGATAATGGTAGTGGTCTGTCTGATAATGGTAGTGGTCTGTCTGATATTGGTAGTGGTCTGTATGATATTGGTAGTAGTCTGTCTGATAATGGTAGTGGTCTGTCTGATAATAGTAGTGGTCTGTCTGATAATGGTAGTGGTCTGTCTGAAAATAGTAGTAGTCTGTCTGATAATGGTAGTGGTCTGTCTGATAATGGTAGTAGTCTGTCTGACAATGGTAGTAGTCTGTCTGTCTGATAATGGTAGTAGTCTGTCTGATAATGGTAGTAGTCTGTCTGAAAATAGTAGTAGTCTGTCTGATAATGGTAGTGGTCTGTCTGATAATGGTAGTAGTCTGTCTGATAATGGTAGTGGTCTGTCTGATAATGGTAGATGTCTGTCTGACAATGGTAGTGGTCTGTCTGATAATGGTAGTGGTCTGTCTGATAATGGTAGTAGTCTGTCTGATAATGGTAGTAGTCTGTCTGATAATGGTAGTAGTCTGTCTGTTAGTCTGATAATGGTAGTGGTCTGTCTGATAATGGTAGTAGTCTGTCTGTTAGTCTGATAATGGTAGTGGTCTGTCTGATAATGGTTGTAGTCTGTCTGATAATGGTAGTAGTCTGTCTGTTAGTCTGATAATGGTAGTAGTCTGTCTGATAATGGTAGTAGTCTGTCTGTTAGTCTGATAATGGTAGTGGTCTGTCTGATAATGGTAGTAGTCTGTCTGATAATGGTAGTAGTCTGTCTGATAATGGTAGTAGTCTGTCTGTTAGTCTGATAATGGTAGTGGTCTGTCTGATATTGGTAGTAGTCTGTCTGATAATGGTAGTAGTCTGTCTGATAATGGTAGTAGTCTGTCTGATAATGGTAGTAGTCTGTCTGATAATGGTAGTAGTCTGTCTGTTAGTCTGATCATGGTAGTGGTCTGTCTGATAATGGTAGTAGTCTGTCTGATAATGGTAGTAGTCTGTCTGATAATGGTAGTAGTCTGTCTGTTAGTCTGATAATGGTAGTGGTCTGTCTGATAATGGTAGTAGTCTGTCTGTTAGTCTGATAATGGTAGTGGTCTGTCTGTCTGTCTGATAATGGTTGTAGTCTGTCTGATAATGGTAGTAGTAGTCTGATGTAGTCTGTCTGTTAGTCTGATAATGGTAGTAGTCTGTCTGATAATGGTAGTAGTCTGTCTGTTAGTCTGATAATGGTAGTGGTCTGTCTGATATTGGTAGTAGTCTGTCTGATAATGGTAGTAGTCTGTCTGATAATGGTAGTAGTCTGTCTGATAATGGTAGTAGTCTGTCTGATAATGGTAGTAGTCTGTCTGTTAGTCTGATCATGGTAGTGGTCTGTCTGATAATGGTAGTAGTCTGTCTGATAATGGTAGTAGTCTGTCTGTTAGTCTGATAATGGTAGTGGTCTGTCTGATAATGGTAGTAGTCTGTCTGATAATGGTAGTAGTCTGTCTGATAATGGTAGTAGTCTGTCTGTTAGTCTGATCATGGTAGTGGTCTGTCTGATAATGGTAGTAGTCTGTCTGATAATGGTAGTAGTCTGTCTGTTAGTCTGATAATGGTAGTGGTCTGTCTGATAATGGTAGTAGTCTGTCTGATAATGGTAGTAGTCTGTCTGATAATGGTAGTGGTCTGTCTGATAATGGTAGTAGTCTGTCTGATAATGGTAGTAGTCTGTCTGATAATGGTAGTGGTCTGTCTGATAATGGTAGTAGTCTGTCTGATAATGGTAGTAGTCTGTCTGATAATGGTAGTAGTCTGTCTGTTAGTCTGATAATGGTAGTGGTCTGTCTGATAATTGTAGTAGTCTGTCTGATAATGGCAGTTGTCTGTGTGGTAATGGTAGTTGTCTGTCTGTCTGATAATGGTATTAGTATGTCTGATAATGGTAGTTGTCTGTCTGCCTGTCACTAGGGAATAGCGTGCCATCTATGTCTAAAGTGAAACTCATTGAACTGTAGGGAACCAACTGGCATGCCTCTACAGACCCGACTGAAGTTAAACAAGGAGAGGAATCTAGAATGCTAAACAACTTAACAACTTGTCATCGGATGAAAAAACATATTACCACTGTCTGGCAAGGATAAGAAGAACCAGAGAGAAGGGGGGGTGTGGGTAGAGAGAGGCGGGTAGAGAGAGAGAAGGGGGTGTAGAGAGAGAGAGAAGGGATGTAGAGCGAGGGGGGTGGAGAGAAAGCGAGGGGGAGGTCTAGAGGTGAGAGAGGAGTATAGAGAGAGAGAGGGGGAGTCTAGAGAGAGGGAGACTAGAGAGAGAGAGAGAGGAGTCTAGAGAGAGAGAGGGGGAGTCTAGAGAGAGAGAGGGGGAGTCTAGAGAGAGGGGTAGAAAGAGAGTTGGGGTAGAGAGGGGGTAGAGAGAGGGGGTAGAGAGAGGGGGTAGAGAGAGGGGTAGAGAGAGGGGGAGTCTACAGAGAGAGGGAGACTAGAGAGAGAGAGAGAGGAGTCTATAGAGAGAGAGAGGGAGTCTAGAGAGAGAGGGGGTGGAGTCTAGAGAGAGAGGGGGAGTCTAGAGAGAGAGGGGGAGTCTAGAGAGAGGGAGTCTAGAGAGGGGGAGTCTAGAGAAAGAGAGAGGAGTCTAGAGAGAGGGGGTGTAGAGAGAGAGAGGGGAGTCTAGAGAGAGAGAGGGGGGAGTCTAGAGAGAGAGAGGAGTCTAGAGAGAGAGAGGGGGGAGTCTAGAGAGAGAGAGGAGTTTAGAGAGAGAGAGGAGTCTAGAGAGAGGGGAGACTAGAGAGAGGGGAGACTAGAGAGAGAAGGGGGAGTCTAGAGAGAGAGAGAGGAGTCTAGAGAGAGAGAGGGGGGAGTCTAGAGAGAGAGAGAGGAGTCTAGAGAGAGAGTAGAGAGAGAGAGGGGAGTCTAGAGAGAGAGAGTCTAGAGAGAGAGAGGGGGGAGTCTAGAGAGAGGGGAGACTAGAGAGAGAGAGAGGAGTCTAGAGAGAGAGAAGGGGGAGTTTAGAGAGAGGGGAGACTAGAGAGAGAGAGGAGTCTAGAGAGAGGGGGGAGTCTACAGAGAGAGGAGACTAGAGAGAGAGAGAGGAGTCTATAGAGAGAGAGAGGGGGAGTCTAGAGAGAGAGAGAGGAGTCTATAGAGAGAGAGAGGGGGAGTCTAGAGAGAGAGAGGGAGTCGAGAGAGAGAGGAGTCTAGAGAGAGGGGAGTCTACAGAGAGAGGGAGACTAGAGAGAGAGAGGAGTCTATAAAGAGAGAGAGGGAGGAGTCTAGAGAGAGAGGGGGAGCTCGAGAGAGAGAGGGGGAGTCTAGAGAGAGGAGTCTAGAGAGAGGGGGAGTCTAGAGAGAGGGGGAGTCTAGAGAGAGAGGGAGTCTAGAGGGAGGGGGTAGAGAGAGGGGGGGGGGCAGAGAGAGAGGGGGTGGAGAGAGGGGGTAGAGAGAGAGAGGGGCAGAGAGAGAGAGGGGTGGAGAGAGGGGGTAGAGAGAGAGGGGGTAGAGAGAGAGAGGGGGTAGAGAGAGAGAGGGTAGAGAGAGAGGGGGTAGAGAGAGAGAGGGGGTAGAGAGAGAGGGGGTAGAGAGAGAGGGGGTGGAGAGAGGCGGGGTGGAGAGAGAGGGGGGTGAAGAGATAGGGGGTAGAGAGAGAGGGGGATGGAGAGAGAGTGGGTATAGAGAGAGGGGGTGGAGAGAGTGAGAGATAAACACTGTACATAGCTGATAAGATATATTTGTTTTACCTTTTGCAGTGCAATGTTTTACTGTTGTTACATGTGTTTCTTCTCACTTGTGTTTATTGTTTATTTAACTTGTTTTGGCAATATAAGCATATGTTCCCCATGCCAATAAAGCCTATTTGAATTTAAATTAACTGAGAGAGAGGAAAGAAAGAGGTGAGAGAGAGAGAGGGGAGGAGAGGCATTTGGAGAGAGAGGAAGAAAGTAGAGAGAGAGAAAGAGAGGGAGAAAGTAGAGAGAAAGAAAGAAAGAGAGCGAGAGGGAGGGAGAAGGGAGGAGAGGCATTTGGAGAGAGAGAGCGAGAAAGTAGAGAGAGAGAAAGAGAGCGAGAGAGAGAACGGATGACAGAGGCCACGCGTTGCTGTATTGGCGACTCCGTGGGTGTGAGATGTCAGAACCCTAGAACGGCAACCAGCAGCAGGAACGGTCGTTGTGGATAGTGGTTTGTAGTTCTCTGTAGTGGTCTGTAGTGTTCTGCAGTAGTCTTTAGTGGTCTTTAGTGGTCTGTAGTGTTCTGCAGTAGTCTTTAGTGGTCTGTAGTGGTCTGTAGTGTTCTGCAGTAGTCTTTAGTGGTCTGTAGTGGTCTGCAGTAGTCTTTAGTGGTCTGTAGTGTTCTGCAGTAGTCTTTAGTGGTCTGTAGTGGTCTGCAGTAGTCTTTAGTGGTCTGTAGTGGTCTGTAGTGGTCTGCAGTAGTCTTTAGTGGTCTGTAGTGGTCTGTAGTGTTCTGCAGTAGTCTTTAGTGGTCTGTAGTGGTCTGCAGTAGTCTTTAGTGGTCTGTAGTGGTCTGTAGTGTTCTGCAGTAGTCTTTAGTGGTCTTTAGTGGTCTGTAGTGTTCTGCAGTAGTCTTTAGTGGTCTGTAGTGTTCTGCAGTAGTCTTTAGTGGTCTTTAGTGGTCTGTAGTGTTCTGCAGTAGTCTTTAGTGGTCTGAAGCAGTTGTTTAGCAGTTGTGGAGCTGTCAGAAGATGAACCAGCGCCGATCAGTGTCGGAACAGAACCATGTGATCGAGCGGAGGGTCAGGAGTCGTGACAACCTGCTCATCAATGCAGACTTTGGAGATGACAACTGTTCCAGTTACCATGGATACTACCCAGGGTGAGTGACATGGCTCTGATTCAGCCTAAAATAATAATGTATCTTTCTGACTTGCATTTTTAAGTTGTTTCAAATAGTGTCTGATAACGTAGGCCTAAACTAATCTTCTCAACTTGGTTCCTGAGTAATACATAATAGATTTACTCTACTTGGTTTCCTGAGTAATACGTAATGGATTTACTCAACTTGGTTTCCTGAGTAATACATAATAGATTTACTCAACTTGGTTTCCTGAGTAATACGTAATGGATTTACTCAACTTGATTTCCTGAGTAATACGTAATGGATTTACTCAACTTGGTTTCCTGAGTAATACGTAATGGATTTACTCTATTGGTTTCCTGAGTAATACGTAATGGATTTACGCTACTTGGTTTCCTGAGTAATACGTAATGGATTTACTCTACTTGGTTTCCTGAGTAATACGTAATAGATTTACTCAACTTGATTTCCTGAGTAATACGTAATGGATTTACTCAACTTGGTTTCCTGAGTAATACGTAATAGATTTACTCAACTTGGTTTCCTGAGTAATACGTAATGGATTTACTCTACTTGGTTTCCTGAGTAATACGTAATGGATTTACTCAACTTGGTTTCCTGAGTAATACGTAATAGATTTACTCAACTTGGTTTCCTGAGTAATACGCAATGGATTTACTCAACTTGGTTTCCTGAGTAATACGTAATAGATTTACTCAACTTGATTTCCTGAGTAATACGTAATAGATTTACTCAACTTGGTTTCCTGAGTAATACGTAATAGATTTACTCAACTTGGTTTCCTGAGTAATACGTAATGGATTTACTCTACTTGGTTTCCTGAGTAATACGTAATGGATTTACTCAACTTGGTTTCCTGAGTAATACGTAATAGATTTACTCAACTTGGTTTCCTGAGTAATACGCAATGGATTTACTCAACTTGGTTTCCTGAGTAATACGTAATGGATTTACTCAACTTGGTTCCTGAGTAATACGTAATAGATTTACTCAACTTGGTTTCCTGAGTAATACGTAATGGATTTACTCAACTTGGTTCCTGAGTAATCTGTAATGGATTTACTCAACTTGGTTTCCTGAGTAATACGTAATAGATTTACTCAACTTGGTTCCTGAGTAATACGTAATGGATTTACTCAACTTGGTTCCTGAGTAAGACGTAATAGATTTACTCAACTTGATTTCCTGAGTAATACGTAATGGATTTACTCAACTTGGTTTCCTGAGTAATACGTAATGGATTTACTCAACTTGGTTCCTGAGTAATACGTAATGGATTTACTCAACTTGGTTTCCTGAGTAATACGTAATGGATTTACTCAACTTGGTTTCCTGAGTAATACGTAATATATTTACTCAACTTGGTTCCTGAGTAATACGTAATAGATTTACTCAACTTGGTTTCCTGAGTAATACGTAATGGATTTACTCAACTTGGTTTCCTGAGTAATACGTAATGGATGTACTCAACTTGGTTTCCTGAGTAATACGTAATGGATTTACTCTACTTGATTTCCTGAGTAATACGTAATGGATTTACTCAACTTGGTTTCCTGAGTAATACGTAATGGATTTACTCAACTTGGTTTCCTGAGTAATACGTAATGGATTTACTCAACTTGGTTTCCTGAGTAATACGTAATGGATTTACTCAACTTGGTTTCCTGAGTAATACGTAATGGATTTACTCAACTTGATTTCCTGAGTAATCTGTAATGGATTTACTCAACTTGGTTTCCTGAGTAATACGTAATGGATTTACTCAACTTGGTTTCCTGAGTAATACGTAATAGATTTACTCAACTTAAATTCCTGAGTAATACGTAATGGATTTAATCAACTTGGTTTCCTGAGTAATACGTAATGGATTTACTCAACTTGGTTTCCTGAGTAATACGTAATGGATTTACTCAACTTGATTTCCTGAGTAATCTGTAATGGATTTACTCAACTTGATTTCCTGAGTAATACGTAATGGATTTACTCAACTTGGTTTCCTGAGTAATACGTAATAGATTTACTCAACTTGGTTTCCTGAGTAATACGTAATGGATTTACTCAACTTGGTTTCCTGAGTAATACGCAATAGATTTACTCAACTTGGTTTCCTGAGTAATACGTAATGGATTTACTCTATTGGTTTCCTGAGTAATACGTAATGGATTTACTAAGCGGTTGCACCCTTTATGTTCAGAAGAACAGAATACAAGGCAAGAAAAATAGACGAATGGAACAGACTTTCTGTAGGTCTGTATTACACTTTAGTGTAGTCTTTATGCTATTAACCTGTCTGCATAGAGAAAGGTGTATTATAGTAAGGTTTATTTTGATCTTGTACACATAAGCAATTAAGAGCCAAATTGCGGGTTATTGACAAAAACAGGTTGATTTAGATGTTTTGAGAGAAACGGGATTCGATATAGGCCGGTAGTTTTTTATATTTTCTGGGTCAAGGTTTGGCTTTTTCAAGAGAGGCTTTATTACTGCCACTTTTAGTGAGTTTGGTACACATCCGGTGGATAGAGACCTGTTCATTATGTTCAACATAGGAGGGCCAAGCACAGGAAGCAGCTCTTTCAGTAGTTTAGTTGGAATAGGGTCCAGTATGCAGCTTGAAGGTTTAGAGGCCATGATTATTTTCATCAATGTGTCAAGAGATTATAGAATTTAAAAACCTTGAGTGTCCCCCTTGATCCTAGGTCCTGTCAAAGTTGTGCAGCCTCAGGACAACTGAGCTTTGGAGAAATACGCAGATTTAAAGAAGAGTCCGTAATTTGCTTTCGTCAAATGATCTTTCGTCAAAGAAGTTCATGAATTTCACTGCTGAAGTGAAAGCCATCCTCCTCTCTTACAGAATGTTGCTTTTTAGTTAGCTTTGCGACCGTATCAAAATACATTTAGGATTGTTCTTATTCTCCTCAATTATGTTGGAAAAATAGGATGATCTTCAATACTGCACAGTACTCTTTCCAAGCTAGTCGGAAGATTTACAGTTTGGTTTAGTGCCATTTCTGTTCCAATTTTCTGGACGCTTGCTTCAGGGCTCTGTTATTTTCTGTATACCAGGGAGCTAGTTTCTTATGGCAAATGTTTTTTAAATTTAGTTACTCAGTTAGGTGGTTAACCGATTTTTGTACTCTGACGTCCTTGGGTAGGTGGAAGGGAGTCTGAAAGGGCAACTAGGAATCTTTGGGTTGTCCGAGAATTTATAGCACAGCTTTTGATGATCCTTGGTTGGGGTCTGAGCAGATTATTTGTTGCAAACGTAATAAAATTGTGGTTCGATAGTCCAGAATTATGAGGAAAAACATTAGGATCCACAATATTTATTCCACGGGACAAAACTAGGTCCAGAGTATGACTGTGGCAGTGAGTAGGTCCGGAGACATGTTGGACAAACCCACTGAGTCGATGATGGCTCCAAAAGCGGGTCTGTGGACTTTTCCACGTGAATATTAAAGTTACCAAAAATGTGAATATTATCTGCTATGACTACAAGGTCCGATAGGAATTCAGGGAACTCAGTGAGGAACGCTGTTTACGGCCCAGGAGGCCTGTAAACAGTAGCTATAAAAAGTTATTGAGTAGGCTGCATAGATTTCATGACTAGAAGATCAAAAGACGGAAAGAGTCATTTTTTGGTCACCAGTGTAACCAGGAGGAGAGGCCTCATTTAACACAATAAATTCATCAGGCTTAAGCCATGTTTCAGTCAGCCCAATCACATCAAGATTATGATTAGTGATTAGTTCATTGACTATAATTGGAAGTGGGTGATCTAACATTAAGTAGCCCTATTTTGAGATGTGTGATATCACAATCTCTTTCAATAATGACAGGAATGGAGCTGTTGAAGGTTATAGTAACAGCTGTTGAAGGTTATAGTAACAGCTGTTGAAGGTTATAGTAACAGCTGTTGAAGGTTATAGTAACAGCTGTTGAGGGTTATAGTAACAGCTGTTGAAGGTTATAGTAACAGATGTTGAAGGTTATAGTAACAGCTGTTGAAGGTTATAGTAACAGCTGTTGAAGGTTATAGTAACAGCTGTTGAAGGTTATAGTAACAGCTGTTGAAGGTTATAGTAACAGCTGTTGAGGGTTATAGTAACAGCTGTTGAGGGTTATAGTAACAGCTGTTGAAGGTTATAGTAACAGCTGTTGAAGGTTATAGTAACAGCTGTTGAAGGTTATAGTAACAGCTGTTGAAGGTTATAGTAACAGCTGTTGAGGGTTATAGTAACAGCTGTTGAGGGTTATAGTAACAGCTGTTGAAGGTTATAGTAATAGCTGTTGAAGGTTATAGTAACAGCTGTTGAAGGTTATAGTAACAGCTGTTGAAGGTTATAGTAACAGCTGTTGAGGGTTATAGTAACAGCTGTTGAGGGTTATAGTAACAGCTGTTGAGGGTTATAGTAACAACTGTTGAAGGTTATAGTAACAGCTGTTGAAGGTTATAGTAACAGCTGTTGAAGGTTATAGTAACAGCTGTTGAAGGCTATAGTAACAGCTGTTGAAGGTTATAAAAACAGCTGTTGAAGGTTATCGTAACAGCTGTTGAAGGTTATCGTAACAGCTGTTGAAGGTTATCGTAACAGCTGTTGAGGGTTATAGTAACAGCTGTTGAAGGTTATAGTAACAGCTGTTGAAGGTTATAGTAACAGCTGTTGAAAGTTATAGTAACAGCTGTTGAAGGTTATAGTAACAGCTGTTGAAGGTTATAGTAACAGCTGTTGAAGGTTATAGTAACAGCTGTTGAAGGTTATAGTAACAGCTGTTGAAGGTTATAGTAACAGCTGTTGAAGGTTATAGTAACAGCTGTTGAAGGTTATAGTAACAGTTGTTGAGGGTTATAGTAACAGCTGTTGAGGGTTATAGTAACAGCTGTTGAAGGTTATAGTAACAGCTGTTGAAGGTTATAGAAACAGCTGTTGAAGGTTATAGTAACAGCTGTTGAAGGTTATCGTAACAGCTGTTGAAGGTTATCGTAACAGCTGTTGAGGGTTATAGTAACAGCTGTTGAAGGTTATAGTAACAGCTGTTGAAGGTTATAGTAACAGCTGTTGAAGGTTATAGTAACAGCTGTTGAGGGTTATAGTAACAGCTGTTGAAGGTTATAGTAACAGCTGTTGAAGGTTATAGTAACAGCTGTTGAGGGTTATAGTAACAGCTGTTGAAGGTTATAGTAACAGCTGTTGAAGGTTATAGTAACAGCTGTTGAAGGTTATAGTAACAGCTGTTGAAGGTTATAGTAACAGCTGTTGAAGGTTATAGTAACAGCTGTTGAGGGTTATAGTAACAGCTGTTGAGGGTTATAGTAACAGCTGTTGAAGGTTATAGTAACAGCTGTTGAAGGTTATAGTAACAGCTGTTGAAGGTTATAGTAACAGCTGTTGAGGGTTATAGTAACAGCTGTTGAGGGTTATAGTAACAGCTGTTGAAGGTTATAGTAATAGCTGTTGAAGGTTATAGTAACAGCTGTTGAAGGTTATAAAAACAGCTGTTGAAGGTTATCGTAACAGCTGTTGAAGGTTATCGTAACAGCTGTTGAAGGTTATCGTAACAGCTGTTGAGGGTTATAGTAACAGCTGTTGAAGGTTATAGTAACAGCTGTTGAAGGTTATAGTAACAGCTGTTGAAAGTTATAGTAACAGCTGTTGAAGGTTATAGTAACAGCTGTTGAAGGTTATAGTAACAGCTGTTGAGGGTTATAGTAACAGCTGTTGAGGGTTATAGTAACAGCTGTTGAGGGTTATAGTAACAGCTGTTGAGGGTTATAGTAACAGCTGTTGAAGGTTATAGTAACAGCTGTTGAAGGTTATAGTAACAGCTGTTGAAGGTTATAGTAACAGCTGTTGAAAGTTATAGTAACAGCTGTTGAAGATTATAGTAACAGCTGTTGAAAGTTATAGTAACAGCTGTTGAAGGTTATAGTAACAGCTGTTGAAGGTTATAGTAACAGCTGTTGAAGGTTATAGTAACAGCTGTTGAAGGTTATAGTAACAGCTGTTGAAAGTTATAGTAACAGCTGTTGAAGGTTATAGTAACAGCTGTTGAAGGTTATAGTAACAGCTGTTGAAGGTTATAGTAACAGCTGTTGAAGGTTATAGTAACAGCTGTTGAAGGTTATAGTAACAGCTGTTGAAGGTTATAGTAACAGTTGTTGAGGGTTATAGTAACAGCTGTTGAGGGTTATAGTAACACCTGTTGAAGGTTATAGTAACAGCTGTTGAGGGTTATAGTAACAGCTGTTGAAGGTTATAGTAACAGCTGTTGAAGGTTATAGTAACAGCTGTTGAAGGTTATAGTAACAGCTGTTGAAGGTTATAGTAACAGCTGTTGAAGGTTATAGTAACAGCTGTTGAGGGTTATAGTAACAGCTGTTGAGGGTTATAGTAACAGCTGTTGAAGGTTATAGTAACAGCTGTTGAAGGTTATAGTAACAGCTGTTGAAGGTTATAGTAACAGCTGTTGAGGGTTATAGTAACAGCTGTTGAGGGTTATAGTAACAGCTGTTGAAGGTTATAGTAATAGCTGTTGAAGGTTATAGTAACAGCTGTTGAAGGTTATAAAAACAGCTGTTGAAGGTTATCGTAACAGCTGTTGAAGGTTATCGTAACAGCTGTTGAAGGTTATCGTAACAGCTGTTGAGGGTTATAGTAACAGCTGTTGAAGGTTATAGTAACAGCTGTTGAAGGTTATAGTAACAGCTGTTGAAAGTTATAGTAACAGCTGTTGAAGGTTATAGTAACAGCTGTTGAAGGTTATAGTAACAGCTGTTGAGGGTTATAGTAACAGCTGTTGAGGGTTATAGTAACAGCTGTTGAGGGTTATAGTAACAGCTGTTGAGGGTTATAGTAACAGCTGTTGAAGGTTATAGTAACAGCTGTTGAAGGTTATAGTAACAGCTGTTGAAGGTTATAGTAACAGCTGTTGAAAGTTATAGTAACAGCTGTTGAAGATTATAGTAACAGCTGTTGAAAGTTATAGTAACAGCTGTTGAAGGTTATAGTAACAGCTGTTGAAGGTTATAGTAACAGCTGTTGAAGGTTATCGTAACAGCTGTTAAAGGTTAAGCATGGTGGTGACAGCATCATGCTGTGGGGATGTTTATCAGCGGGAGGGACTGGTAGACTTGTCAGGATCGAGGGAAAGATGAATGTAGCAAAGTACAGAGAGATCATTGATGAAAACCTGCTCAGGACCTCAGACTGGGGCGAAGGTTCACCATCCAACAGGACAACGACCCTAAGTACACAGCCAAGACACCGCAAGAGTGGCTTCTCTGAGTGTCCTTGAGTGGCCCAGACAGAAGGCGGACTTGAAACCGATCGAACACCTCTGGAGAGACCTGAAAATAGGTGTGCAGCGATGCTCCCCGTCCAATCTGACAGAGCTTGACAGGATTGGCAGAGAAGAATGGGAGAAACTCCCCAAATACAAGTGTGCCAAGTTTGTAGCGTCATACCCAAGAAGACTCCAAGCTGTAAACGCTGCCAAAGGTGCTTCAACAAAGTACTGAGTAAAGGGTCTAAATTCGTATGTAAATGTGATATTTAAAAATATATACATTTACAAACATTTCTACAAACCTGTTTATGCTTTGTCATTATGGGATATTGTGTGTAGATTGAGGGGAAAAACAAAACAATTTCATCCATTTTAGAATAAGGCTGTGAGGTAACAAAATGTGGAAAGTCAAGGGGTCTGAATACTAATAAATACTGATGGTCTTTTCTTATTATCTGCTAAGCCATTACAATCAATTATAACTAGCTATATTTATTTCACCACTTACCATAATGATATACACGTTTTTATTTTACTTAACATAATATATGTTTGTAAACTTACCATTAAGAAGTACCATGATAATTGAGTGTCCATATGTGCCTCGTTTCGTTTTGGGCAGAAATGCATTCTGGAACATGTAAACTTTCATGTGCCTTAATAACAAACGTGTATGCCATCTGTAAATGCTAATACAATTGTAAAATTATGAGCCTAGTTGGTTTTGTCACAGAAAAATAGAGCATCCTTCCCGCTAGCCATGATTGGCTGAGATAATGAGTGGGCTGGACATGCCGAGAGATGAGTTCGGATTGGTCTGCCATGTAGCACGCTTCTGTCTATAACATGAGCTGCTCAGTATGTGTAGGTAATCCTTTCTAACGCAGCTTTTTTGAAAGATATCACGTAGTAAAACTGCATGAGTGATGCTCTCCACTTTCTGGAGGACCGAGTTTTGAAATTAATGGAATTAGAGTATGAAAGCTAAGGAGATGGAGAAACTTCTGGTGTTTGATTGCAAACAAGCCAACGGAGTCGAAAAGAGAACACACAGAAGGCTGTTGTATGAAACATCTGTCTCCGGATTACATCTTCAAACAAAGGGCAACCATGGCATCCGTGACAGAGGGAGAAGCGTTCATCCATGTATATGGGTAAGATAGTCTAGCTAGCTACCATTTTCAGATATTACACGTTTCTAATTTTGTCTAAGTCATTTCCATTTCAAGTTACTGTACTGGTAGCTAGCTAGCTGGCTCGCTAGCTAACGTTATGTGTATGAGATCTGTGTAGTTATATTATTCGTATCTCAGAGCCATTTGCATTGCTAGTTACAGCCTAATGTTAGCTAGCTAACATTGAACCTGGTTGGTTAGCTACCTGCAGATTCATGCAGGGTAGTAATGTCATGAGTTGGGATTATGGTTCATTGTTTAGCTAGCTAGCTACATGTCAAAACAAAAGATTCCACTATGCAAGTAACCATTTCAGTAGAACGTTCATGATGTCACTGCGACAAGTGTCGATAGGCGTAACTGGTAAATTCACTCTGGCTATCTACTCCGATTTCAGAGCACTCTCGTCTAAGAGTGTCAGAACGCAGAATAACTGACGAATTTACAAACGCTCAACACCCGTTGAATATGGCCGGTGTCAGTAAAAAAAGCGTAATTCAATTGTTGCCAGCAGCACAGTTGCAGTCACCAACGCTCTGGATAAAAACAGCCTAACCAGCTCTGCTAAGGCGAGTAAAATGATCAGTGAGCTGTTCTCTCATTTGTGTCTGGAAGTAGCTAGCATGACGGACTGCTGCTTGACTGCTGTTGCTAGGTCAGAACGCTCCAGTGTGTGCTCTGAATGCTCCGATAGCGAAACGCTCTGAATTTACAAACGGACAATCTGAGTTTACGAACGCACAGAGCACACTCTGAGCACACTCTGCCACTCCAAAGCAGAATTACTTTCCCATTGTTCCTCAACTGTTGTTGTGTGATATATTTTTTTTTAGTTCAGAGTCTCTACTTTTTTCCAATGTAAAAAACACAATTTCTAATTTTGCTACATAAGCCCGAATCGAGCTGGTTGCACTGTTAAGTTGTAGCTGCAATTAAGTAAAACTATTTGTCCTCCAATATTACACCCGCTAAAACCAAGATTAAAAAATCTTGCATATCTTAATTTATTCCCACAACTGACGAATAATATGCATAATAATATAAGCACTTCTAGAAGGATTGTTACCCATAACAAGGGCTGGCAGAATGAATTCTTCATTTTTGTCAACAGATGTGGGATGCATACACTCACTCACCCTACCCCTCCCAAAAACCTCTGCCCCTCTATCCCAGCCATAGATCGACCCATGTTTGTTTGTGTTTGTTTATACTGTGTGTGTGTTTGTCATATCAAATTTTATTTGTCACATGCATCGAATACAACAGGTGTAGACCTTACCGTGAAATGCTTAATTACAAGCCCTTATCCAACAATGCAGTTCAAGAAATTGAAATGAAAATATTTACTAAATAAACTAAAGTAAAAAAAAAAAGAAAAAAAGAAGTAACACTGTGCGGGGGTACAGGTTAGTCAAGGTCATTTGTACAGGGGTTTCAGTTTGTATATGTGTGTTTGTGTGTTTACATGTGTATATTTGTGTTTCCATTGTCAGTCGCAGCAGTGCAGAGCGACAGCTCCTGGCACGTCAGGCGGTTGCTAAGCGACGACAGGCCCTGAGAGGTCCAGCCTACATGTTCTCCGATCCGCCCATCAGCCTCTCGGATGCAGAACAGCGCTTCCTGGAGGCGGCAGAGTACGGCAATATCCCAGAGGTCAGTTACCATGACAACATTACAGCCCTGTCAAATGAAATAAACGTTTATTGGTCAACAGAATACAGGTGTAAACGGTACAGGGAAATGCTTACCTGCTAAATCTACTCTACAATGCAGTTCAACAATAAGGAACTGTTATCATGACAATGTTACACCCCTGTCAGTTAACCAATGAGAGACTAAGCCCTGTCGAAGCTGGGGGGGGTTCTACTAAGCTATATGGAATTGTTTTAAAAAGGTCATACCAAGGATCACTTTGATTAAGAATTTTAAGACTCCTTTGTCACGATCTCCGTGAGGGACAGACCAAGGCGCAGCGAGGTATCCAGTATACATTCTTTATTAATAACGTAACTGGCCAAAACAATAAACAAAATGAACGAAGATCGTAACGTTGAACATAACAATAAAACCAACAAAGCTATGATCAAACAATAACCCACAAAATCCTATAGAAAAACCCCAAACATATATATGGTTCCCGATTAGAGACAACGACACACAGCTGCCTCTAATTGGGAACCATTACCCCAACATAGAATTACAACACCTAGAACTAAAAAACCCTACACCAAAACGAAACTAAACACGCCAGCCTATAAAATATCAGGCCTGAACGTGACAGTACCCCCCCCCAAAGGCGCGGACTCGGACCGCGCCAAAAGTCCATTGGGGGGGTCTTCGGGTGGGCCTCCTTGTCCCAGGTGGCGGCTCCGGTGCCGGCCGTGCTGGCTCGGGGTCCCACACCAGAGGCCCTGGGCTATTAGCCGGAACAGTTTGTTTTGGACTGGGGACCATCTCTGGAGGTTCCGGACTGGGGACCTTCTCTGGAGGTTCCGGACTGGGGACCTTCTCTGGAGGTTCCGGACTGGGGACCTTCTCTGGAGGTTCCTGACTGGGGACCTTCTCTGGAGGTTCCTGACTGGGGACCTTCTCTGGAGGTTCCGGACTGGGGACCTTCTCTGGGGGTTCCGGACTGGGGACCTTCTCTGGGGGTTCCGGACTGGGAGCCTTCTCTGGGGGTTCCGGACTGGGAGCCTTCTCTGGGGGTTCCGGACTGGGAGCCTTCTCTGGAGGTTCCGGACTGGGAGCCTTCTCTGGAGGTTCCGGACTGGGAGCCTTCTCTGGAGGTTCCGGACTGGGAGCCTTCTCTGGAGGTTCCGGACTGGGGACCCTCTCTGGAGGTTCCGGACTGGGGACCCTCTCTGGAGATTCCAGACTGTCGACGCGCACTGGGACTCTGGTGCGGGGAGCAGGAACGGGCTGTACTGGACTCATGACGCGCACTGGGACTCTGGTGCGGGGAGCAAGAACGGGCCGTGCTGGGTTCACGACACGCTCAGGAATCCTGGAGCGTGGAACAAGGACAGGACGTGCTGGGTCCACGGCGGGCACAGGGATCCTGGAGCAGGGACAGGACGTGCTGGACTCTCTAAGCACACAGGGGGCCTGGTGCGCGGAGCCGGAACATGACGTGCTGTACTCTCTAAGCGCACAGGTGCCCTGGTGCGCGGAGCCGGAACAGGACGTGCTGGACTCCCTAAGCGCACAGGGGACCTGGTGCGCAGAGCCGGAACAGGACGTGCTGGACTCCCTAAGCGCACAGGGGACCTGGTGCGCGGAGCAGGGACTGGACGTACTGGGCTATCTAAGCTTACAGGGGACCTGGTGCGTGGAGCCGGTACTTCTCTCCCCGGCTGTTCACTCACCCTTGCCTCACGGATGATGGGAGCTGGAATCTTGCACACCGGCCTATGAATGCGCACTGGAGACCCCACACGCAGAACCGGTGCAGGATATCTCGGTCCCAGAAGGTGTACTGGAGACCTAGTGCGCAGAGCCGGCACCACTCCTCCAGGCTGCACACTCACCCTCCCCTGACAGATGAGTGGAGCTGGAATCTCGCGCACCGGCCTATGAATGCGCACTGGAGACACCGTGTGCAAAACTGCATAGCACGGCGTCTTTCCAGTGCGACGCTCCTTCCAACGCTCCCTCCAGAGAGCACAAGGAGTTGGCTCAGGAGTCCACCCTGAACCAGCCAAACTCCCCGTGTGCCCCCCCAAAAAAGTTTTTTGGGGCTGCCTTTCGGGCTTCCTAGCCAGGCGAGTCCCAACATCCTTTTCTTTCTCCGGGTTCCATACTCCATACAAATCCTCGTAACTGCTCCACTCAGCCCCCGCTACTCTTTTCTCCCTCTCCCAAGGTCCCTTACCAGCCAAAATCTCCTCCCAAGTCCAGAACTCCCGGGTCTCTCGCTGCTTGGTTCTTTCTTGGTGGGTTATTCTGTCACGATCTCCGTGAGGGACAGACCAAGGCGCAGCGAGGTATCCAGTATACATTCTTTATTAATAACGTAACGTTGAACATAACAATAAAACCAACAAAGCTATGATCAAACAATAACCCACAAAATCCTATAGAAAAACCCCAAACATATATATGGTTCCCGATTAGAGACAACGACACACAGCTGCCTCTAATTGGGAACCATTACCCCAACATAGAATTACAACACCTAGAACTAAAAAACCCTACACCAAAACGAAACTAAACACGCCAGCCTATAAAATATCAGGCCTGAACGTGACATCCTTGAAGTATCCGCCGAAAATTGCCTTACTTTTATTAGCCCATACAAACAGTCTCCATATATACTTCCATTTATTTTTTCAACTGGTACCGGGGGACCTTCAGATGAGTCTTGTGAGGCCTGTGGGAATCCTAGAGCAATTGTTTATTTATTTATTTCACTTTTATTTAACCAGGTAGGCAAGTTGAGAACAAGTTCTCATTTACAACTGCGACCTGGTCAAGATAAAGCAAAGCAGTTTGACACACAACGACACAGAGATACACATGGAGTAAAACAAACATACAGTCAATAATACAGTAGAAAAACAAATCTATATACAATGTGTGCAAATGAGGTAAGATAAGGAAGGTAAGGCAATAAATAGGCCATGGTGGCAAAGTAATTACAATATAGCATTTAAACACTGGAATGGTGTGCCTTGTTAAAAGTCAATTTGTGGAATTTCTTTCCTTAACGCGTTTGAGCTAATCAGTTGTGTTGTGACAAGGTAGGGGAGGTATACAGAAGACAGCCCTATTTGGTAAAAGACCAAATCCATATTGTGGCAAGAACAGCTCAAATAAGCAAAGAGAAATGACAGTCCATCATTACTTTAAGACATGAAGGTCTTAAGCAATGGACTCAAGCAACTCAAGCAATGGACATTAGACCGGTGGAAATCTGTCCTTTGGTTTGATGAGTCCAAATTTGAGATTCTTGGTTCCAACCACTGTGTCTTTTCCCACCGTGAAGCATGAAGGAGGAAGGGTGATGGTGTGGGGGTGCTTTGCTGGTGACACTGTCAGTGATTTATTTAGAATTTAACTTAAACAGCATTCTGCAGCGATAGGCCATCCCATCTGGTTTGGACCAATAAGTGCTCAGCATATGTGGGAACTCCTTCAAAACTGTTGGAAAAGAAATCCAGGTGAAGCTGCTTAAAGAATGCCAAGAGTGTGCAAAGCTGTCATCAAGGCAAAGGGTGGCTACTTTGAAGAATCTAAAATAAAAATATATTTTTATTTGTTTAACACTTTTTTGATTACTACATGATTACGAATGTGTTATTTCATAGTTTGTCTTTACTATTATTCCACAACGTAGAAAATACAAAAAGAAAATGTAAACATTTGAATGAGAAGGTGTGTCCAAACTTTTGACTGGTACTGTCAGTGTTCGTGAGAGTCTCACCTTTCCACAGAGGGGCCATATACAGTTGAAGTCGGAAGTTTACATACACTTACAGTGAGGGGAAAAAGTATCCCCTGCTGATTTTGTAAATTTGCCCACTGACAAAGAAATGATCAGTCTATAATTTTAATGGTAGGTTTATTTTAACAGTGAGAGACAGAATAACAACAAAAAAATCCAGAAAAACGCATGTGAAAAAGTATTTGACCCCCTCTCAATCAGAAAGATTTCTGGCTCCCAGGTGTCTTTTATACAGGTAACGAGCTGAGATTAGGAGCACACTCTTAAAGCGATTACAGCCTTGAGTCTTCTTGGGTGTGACGCTACAAGCTTGGCACACTTGTATTTGGGGAGTTTCTCCCATTCTTCTCTACAGATCCTTTCAAGCTCTGTCAGGTTGGCTGGGGAGCGTCCCTACACAGCTATTTTCAGGTCTCTGTTTGATCGGGTTCAAGTCCGATCTCTGGCTGGGTCACTCGAGGACATTCGGAGACTTGTCGCAAAGCCATTCCTGTGTAGGTGTGGCTGTGTGCTTCGTTGTCCTGTTGAAAGGTGAACCTTCACTGAAACATGCATGAGAGCACCAGCTGTTCCGGAAGAGCTCTCTGCAGTCGATGTTGTTAAGACCTTTAAACAGGTCAACATTCACAAGGCCGCAGGGCCAGACGGATTACCAGGACGTGTTACTGCGAGCACGCGCTAACAAACTGGCAAGTGTCTTCACTGACATTTTCAACCTCTCTCTGTCTGAGTCTGTAATACCAACATGTTTCAAGTAGACCACCATAGTGCCTGTGCCCAAGAACACTAAGGTAACCTGCCTAAACGACTACCAACCCGTAGCACTCACGTCTGTAGGTAGCCATGAAGTGCTTTGAAAGGCTGGTCATGGATAACATCATCACCATTACACCAGAGAACGAAGAAGACGGCCATCCAAAGAACATCGGTCTAACCTCTCCCACTAAGCGGAACTCGGCCCACCAAGGCCTGAGATACCCGATGATGACCTTCAACACGTAAATACATGCATTATACTTCTTACCCAGGAGAGCGGCAGTTCGGGGCAAGGTATTAGGGCCAAAACTAGGCGTAGTTTACAAATGTATCCAAGTGTTGTTTCTCTCTCTCTCTCTTTAAATCTCCATCTTGTGCATATTGTGTTGGTCAGCTAGGGACCTGTTGTCATCGTATGAAGTTTCTAATCAAAAACCTTTACAGTGTATGTGTATCTTATGTTATCATTTAGCTTGTTAGTAAATAAATAATCAAATCAATTTGTGTGGTACGGAATGATCAGTGGCACCTGGGTTTGTGCAAACGTGCAGATCATTCAGAATGAGACTGGAAGCGATTGATTGTTGACTGTTATGATTGAGATATTCTTCAGTTAATTCGGGAAACGGTAACTCATTAAACAAACTTTTCCTGTGGTGCCCCAAGTTACTAAAGAGTTGAGTGTTATTCGATGAATAGCATGTCATCACAAGTTACTAATGAGTTGAGTGTTATTCGGTAAATAGCATGTCATCACATTAATGATAGTCACGACAGGTCATAATAGTTTGAAGGCAATTCGTACGCTACAGAAGATTTTGTGTATCTGTTTCAAACATTAAGACCAGGATTTAATTCACCACAGTGTGTTATATCGCTGTTTCAAACATTAAGACCAGGATTTAATTCGCCACAGTGTGTTATATCGCTGTTTCAAACATTAGGACCAGGCTTTAATTCACCACAGTGTGTTATATCGCTGTTTCAAACATTAAGACCAGGCTTTAATTCACCACAGTGCGTTATATCGCTGTTTCAAACATTAGGACCAGGCTTTAATTCACCACAGTGTGTTATATCGCTGTTTCAAACATTAGGACCAGGCTTTAATTCACCACAGTGCGTTATATCGCTGTTTCAAACATTAAGACCAGGCTTTAATTCACCACAGTGCGTTATATCGCTGTTTCAAACATTAAGACCAGGCTTTAATTCACCACAGTGCGTTATATCGCTGTTTCAAACATTAGGACCAGGATTTAATTCGCCACAGTGTGTTATATCGCTGTTTCAAACATTAGGACCAGGATTTAATTCATACAGTGTGTTATATCGCTGTTTCAAACATTAGGACCAGGATTAAAATTGCCACAGTGTGTTACATCGCTGTTTCAAACATTAAGACCAGGATTTAATTCACCACAGTGCGTTATATCGCTGTTTCAAACATTAAGACCAGGATTTAATTCACCACAGTGTGTTATATCGCTGTTTCAAACATTAAGACCAGGATTTAATTCACCACAGTGCGTTATATCGCTGTTTCAAACATTAGGACCAGGATTTAATTCACCACAGTGTGTTATATCGCTGTTTCAAACATTAAGACCAGGATTTAATTCACCACAGTGCGTTATATCGCTGTTTCAAACATTAGGACCAGGCTTTAATTCACCACAGTGTGTTATATCGCTGTTTCAAACATTAAGACCAGGATTTAATTCACCACAGTGCGTTATATCGCTGTTTCAAACATTAGGACCAGGCTTTAATTCACCACAGTGTGTTATATCGCTGTTTCAAACATTAGGACCAGGCTTTAATTCACCACAGTGCGTTATATCGCTGTTTCAAACATTAAGACCAGGCTTTAATTCACCACAGTGCGTTATATCGCTGTTTCAAACATTAAGACCAGGCTTTAATTCACCACAGTGCGTTATATCGCTGTTTCAAACATTAAGACCAGGCTTTAATTCACCACAGTGCGTTATATCGCTGTTTCAAACATTAGGACCAGGATTTAATTCGCCACAGTGTGTTATATCGCTGTTTCAAACATTAGGACCAGGATTTAATTCGCCACAGTGTGTTATATCGCTGTTTCAAACATTAGGACCAGGATTAAAATTGCCACAGTGTGTTACATCGCTGTTTCAAACATTAAGACCAGGATTTAATTCACCACAGTGCGTTATATCGCTGTTTCAAACATTAGGACCAGGATTTAATTCACCACAGTGTGTTATATCGCTGTTTCAAACATTAAGACCAGGATTTAATTCACCACAGTGTGTTATATCGCTGTTTCAAACATTAAGACCAGGATTTAATTCACCACAGTGCGTTATATCGCTGTTTCAAACATTAGGACCAGGATTTAATTCACCACAGTGTGTTATATCGCTGTTTCAAACATTAGGACCAGGCTTTAATTCACCACAGTGCGTTATATCGCTGTTTCAAACATTAAGACCAGGCTTTAATTCACCACAGTGCGTTATATCGCTGTTTCAAACATTAAGACCAGGCTTTAATTCGCCACAGTGCGTTATATCGCTGTT
Source organism: Brachymystax lenok tsinlingensis (assembly GCA_030435695.1). Lineage (NCBI taxonomy): Eukaryota > Metazoa > Chordata > Actinopteri > Salmoniformes > Salmonidae > Brachymystax > Brachymystax lenok. Next base: position 53,081,417 of record CM059792.1, read on the forward strand.
TCAAACATTAGGACCAGGATTTAATTCGCCACAGTGTGTTATATCGCTGTTTCAAACATTAGGACCAGGATTTAATTCACCACAGTGTGTTACATCGCTGTTTCAAACATTAAGACCAGGATTTAATTCACCACAGTGCGTTATATCGCTGTTTCAAACATTAAGACCAGGATTTAATTCACCACAGTGTGTTATATCGCTGTTTCAAACATTAAAACCAGGATTTAATTCACCACAGTGCGTTATATCGCTGTTTCAAACATTAGGACCAGGATTTAATTCACCACAGTGTGTTATATCGCTGTTTCAAACATTAAGACCAGGATTTAATTCACCACAGTGCGTTATATCGCTGTTTCAAACATTAGGACCAGGCTTTAATTCACCACAGTGTGTTATATCGCTGTTTCAAACATTAAGACCAGGATTTAATTCACCACAGTGCGTTATATCGCTGTTTCAAACATTAGGACCAGGCTTTAATTCACCACAGTGTGTTATATCGCTGTTTCAAACATTAGGACCAGGCTTTAATTCACCACAGTGCGTTATATCGCTGTTTCAAACATTAAGACCAGGCTTTAATTCACCACAGTGCGTTATATCGCTGTTTCAAACATTAAGACCAGGCTTTAATTCACCACAGTGCGTTATATCGCTGTTTCAAACATTAGGACCAGGATTTAATTCGCCACAGTGTGTTATATCGCTGTTTCAAACATTAGGACCAGGATTTAATTCGCCACAGTGTGTTATATTGCTGTTTCAAACATTAGGACCAGGATTAAAATTGCCACAGTGTGTTACATCGCTGTTTCAAACATTAAGACCAGGATTTAATTCACCACAGTGCGTTATATCGCTGTTTCAAACATTAGGACCAGGATTTAATTCACCACAGTGTGTTATATCGCTGTTTCAAACATTAAGACCAGGATTTAATTCACCACAGTGTGTTATATCGCTGTTTCAAACATTAAGACCAGGATTTAATTCACCACAGTGCGTTATATCGCTGTTTCAAGCATTAGGACCAGGATTTAATTCACCACAGTGTGTTATATCGCTGTTTCAAACATTAAGACCAGGATTTAATTCACCACAGTGCGTTATTATGCTGTTTCAGAATGAATGCGATCTTCGTGAACGTCGGGGAAAATACCTTTTTAAAAGGCTCATTGTGAGCTCCTGTAAGGCTCTTTGAATTGAATCCCGGCCTAGGGCTATATTTTCAGAAACAGAATGTTGATTGAATGAATGCCCTCAAAAAGCTAATAAATATATTAACCAGTATTTACTTCTCCCACGAGGTGCGACGCATGGTCCTGCACATGCCCAGTCTCAACGTGAACGCAGTAGACTACATGGGCCAGAATGCATTGCAGCTGGCGGTTGCCAATGAGCATCTAGAGGTGACTGAGCTGCTGCTGGGGAGAGTGGAGCTATCCAGGGTGGGAGATGCTCTGCTACTGGCCATCAGTGAGTGATTGATTGATTGATTGATTGATAGATAGAGTGGGAGAGAGAGATACACTTACTTCATTACTCTCTGTGTGTATCCTAGGTAAGGGTTATGTGCGTATAACGGAGGTGTTGCTAGGCCACCGGTCGTTCAGTGACGCGCAGCGCCTGACAGCAAGCCCTGCCCAGGTGGACATGCTGGATGACTTCTACGCTTATGATGAGGATGGGACACGGTGAGAGGGGTGTGTGTGTGTGTGTTTATATAATGTGTGTGTGTGTGTCTATGTACGTGTATCTCTCTCTCTCTCTCTAGTTTCTCCCATGCCATGACCCCAGTGATTCTAGGCCTAGTGGTTAGAGCGTTGGGCCAGTAACCAAAAGGTTGCTAGATTGAATCCCCGAGCTGACAAGGTAAAAATCTGTTGTTCTGCCCCTGAACAAGGCAGTTAACCCACTGTTCCCCTGAACAAGGCAGTTAACCCACTGTTCCCCTGGACAAGGCAGTTAACCCACTGTTCCCCTGAACAAGGCAGTTAACCCACTGTTCCCCTGGACAAGGCAGTTAACCCACTGTTCCCCTGAACAAGGCAGTTAACCCACTGTTCCCCTGAACAAGGCAGTTAACCCACTGTTCCCCTGAACAAGGCAGTTAACCCACTGTTCCTAGGCCGTCATTGTAAATAAGAATTTGTTCTTAACTGACTTTCCTGGTTAAATAAATAAAAAGAAGTAAAAAAACATGAAGAAAATGTTCCTAATATTGACCTCAGAACAGCCTCAATTTGTTGGGGCTTTCGACGCGCAAAGGTGTTAAAAGCGTTCCACAATGGATTTATCATCAATAAGGGATCCTAGTTTTCATCTGGATTTACCTGGTCACTTTGTCATGGACAGAGCAGTGTTCTTAATGTTTTGTACACTCGATGTATGTGTACAGTGTGTCTCTCTCTCTCTCTCAATTCAATTTCAATTTAATGGGCTTTATTGGCAAGGGAAACATATGTTTCATTGCCAAAGCAAGTGAAATAGATAACAAACGTGAAATCAACAATAAAAAAATAATACATTTAATACTACACTCACAAAAGTTCAGAAAGAATATGTGACCGACCGGCTCAAATCGGTCTTATATAGCAAAATTTGAAATTTTGTTTTTTACATTGGATAAAAGTAGAGACTCAGAGATACAAAATGGTATATCATACACTACAGTTGAGGAACAATGGGAAAGTAATTATGCTTTGAATGATGATAAACTTGTAAACTCACTTTTGAGAAAATGGCCTTTGAATATTTTGGTACTACTACCAGAGAGCCCTTCTTTGTCTACACCCATTCAGCATCGTTCACACCCTCTTAAGCTGTAGCCCCACCCATCTCTTTAAGGGTTGATCAGAGCGTTCTGTACTAACAGCAGTCAAGCTAACTTGCTAGCTACTTCCAGACGCAAATTACAGAACAGCTCACTGAACATTACTCGCCCTAGCAGAGCTGATTAGGCTGTCATGTCATCCAGAGTGTTGGTGACTGCAACTGTGCTGTCAGATTGTCCGTTCGTAACTTCAGAGCGCACACTGGATGCTCTGGCCAATAAGTAAGGTTGTTCTGAACGTTCTGACCTCACAACGGCAGTCAAGTACCTAGCTAACATTGGCAAACTTGCTAGCTACTTCCAGACACATAATGAGAGAACACCTCACTCTGGCCATTTTACTCCCCCAAGCAGAGCTGGTTAGTCTGTTTTCATGTTATCCAGAGCTGGTTAGGCTGTTTTCATGTTATCCAGAGCTGGTTAGGCTGTTTTCATGTTATCCAGAGCTGGTTAGTCTGTTTTCATGTTATCCAGAGCTGGTTAGGCTGTTTTCATGTTATCCAGAGCTGGTTAGGCTGTTTTCATGTTATCCAGAGCTGGTTAGGCTGTTTACATGTTATCCAGAGCTGGTTAGGCTGTTTTCATGTTATCCAGAGCTGATTAGGCTGTTTTCATGTTATCCAGAGCTGGTTAGGCTGTTTTCATGTTATCCAGAGCTGGTTAGGCTGTTTTCATGTTATCCAGAGCTGATTAGGCTGTTTTCATGTTATCCAGAGCTGGTTAGGCTGTTTTCATGTTATCCAGAGCTGGTTAGGCTGTTTTCATGTTATCCAGAGCTGGTTAGGCTGTTTTCATGTTATCCAGAGCTGGTTAGGCTGTTTTCATGTTATCCAGAGCTGGTTAGGCTGTTTTCATGTTATCCAGAGCTGGTTTGGCTGTTTTCATGTTATCCAGAGCTGGTTAGGCTGTTTTCATGTTATCCAGAGCTGGTTAGGCTGTTTTCATGTTATCCAGAGCTGGTTAGGCTGTTTACATGTTATCCAGAGCTGGTTAGGCTGTTTTCATGTTATCCAGAGCTGATTAGGCTGTTTTCATGTTATCCAGAGCTGGTTAGGCTGTTTTCATGTTATCTAGAGCTGGTTAGTCTGTTTTCATGTTATCCAGTGTTGGTAACTGTGCTGCTGGCAACAATTTAGTGACGCTCTTTTGCCGATGTTACCTTCACATCGGCCGTATTCAACGGGTGTTGAGTGTTCGTAAATTCATCAGTTATTCTGCGCTCTGGCACACTCAGGAGTAGATGGCCAGACTGAATTTACGAACGCACCCAAAATGGTTACTTGCATAGTGGAGTCTTTTGTTAAGACATGTAGCTAGCTAGCTAGGTAAGCGATGAACCATAATCCCAACTCATGACGTTACTACCCTGCATGAATCTGTAGGTAGCTAACCAACCAGGTTCAATGTTAGCTAGCCAAGCAAATGGCTTTGAGATATGAATAATAAGAGCATACACAGAATGTTAATTAGCTAACTAGGTAGACCATGAACCATAATCCCAACTCATGATGTTACTACCCTGCATGAATCTGTAGGTAGCTAACCAACCAGGTTCAATGTTAGCTAGCCAAGCAAATGGCTTTGAGATATGAATAATAAGAGCATACACAGAATGTTAATTAGCTAACTAGGTAAACAATGAACCATAATCCCAACTCATGATGTTACTACCCTGCATGAATCTGCAGGTAGCTAACCAACCAGGTTCAATGTTAGCTAGATAACATTAGGTTATAACTAGCCAAGCAAACGGCTCTGAGATAATAAGATCATACATGTAACGTTAGCTAGCGAGCCAGCCAGATAACGTTAGTTAGCTCGCTAGCAGTACACTTTAGCTTGAAATGAAACCACTTTCCGTCAAAATTAGAAATGTGTCATATATGAAAATGTAGCTAGCTAGACTATCTTACCCATATACATCATTAATGGATGGACGCGTCTCCTGTCGGATGCAATGGTTGCCCTTAGTTTGAAGATGTAATCCGGAGACAGGTGTTTTCTCCATCTCCTTAGCGTTCATACTCTGATTCCACTGATTTCAAAACGCGGTCCTCCAAATGGTGGAGAGCAACACTTATGCAGTTTTACTACATGATACATTTAAAAAAAACTGCATTACACAGGATTACCTAGACATAAACTAGACAATGTATTATTTCTTACGTTGTTAGCCCAGAATATTTCTGTGTTATTACATACAGCCAGGGAGAACGATTGGATATCAGAGTGCTGGTAACTCACCAGCACTACCAGCATCACGACCAGGAATGACTTTTCCAAAGCAGATCCTTTGTTTGCAACTACCAGGGCAATTTAACTGATTCCAGAAGCCGACCCAAAACAACGCTGGCGAAGGAGAGGTACTCGGAGTGGGGTTCTAGTCCAATTTAGGAGGCGCGCACACCACCCACCGCTTCCGAGTATATTACTCGCTAATGTTCAGTCTCTGGATAATAAAGTTGACGAGCTCTAACCCTAACCCGATTTAGAATACTTCACAATCAAATGCCGGCCGTATTATCTCCCAAGAGAATTCTCATTGGTTATTGTCACGACCGTGTATATTCCCTCCCTCAAGCTGATACCACGACAGCCCTCAAAGAACTCCACTGGACTTTATGCAAACGGCAAACCACATGTCCTGAGGCTGCATTTATTGTAGCTGGGGAATTGAGGACAAGGCTGCCGAAGTTCTACCAACTGTAGTACTCGCGCTGCCAAAACACTCGACCACTGCTACGCCAACTTCCGGGATTCCTATAAGGCCCTCTCCCGCCCTCCTTTCAACAAATCTGACCACGACCATTCTCCTCCTCCCTTCCTATAGGCAGAAACTCAAACAGGAAGTACCTGTGCTAAGGACTATTCAATGCTGGTCTGACCAATCAGAATCCACGCTTCAAGATTGTTTTGATCACGTGGACTGGGATATGTTTCCGAGTAGCTTCTGAGAATAGCATTGACGAATACAGTGATTCGGTGACTGAGTTTATTGGGAAGTGTATAGGAGAAACCGTGGATAGATGGCAGCATTCACGCAAAACTAAAAGCGCGAACCATCGCATTTAACCGTGGTAAGGTGACTGGGAATATGGCAGAATACAAACAGTGTAGTTATTCCCTCTGCAAGGCAATGCAACAGGCAAAACGTCATCATAGAGACAAAATGGAGTCGCAATTCCACGGCTGAGACATGAGACGTTTGTGGCAGGGTCTACAGACAATCACGGACTACAAAAGAAAAACCAGCCACGTCGCGGACACCCCGACATCTTGCTTCCATTAACTACTTACGGAGTGGTGGGGCGCTAGTGCAACACTCCCGACACTACCCGGTGAAATGTAAGGCGCCAAATTCAAAATCCAAAAGTTCAATTATTAAACATTCATCAATATACAAGTGTTGCATAGTCATCAAAAGCTCTGCTTCTTGGCAATATCACAGCCCTGTCAGATTTCAAAAAGGCTTTACGGCAAAAGCACAACATTTTATTGTTTGAGGATAGCACCTCATATATTTTCCACATTAGCATAAATTCATATCCAGCGCGGGTCACACAAAACCCATATAAGAGCTAAAAAATATCACTTACCTTTCGAAGAACTTCTGCTGAGGGCTTCCCAAGTGTCCAACGAAGACATCCAATGGTTCTTTTGTTAGAGAAAGTCATTTATTATATCCATAAATCTCCATTTGGTTGGCGCGTTATGATCAGAAAATCCACCGTTGAGTCGCCGATCGAACTACAAACAAATCAAACATCATTTTTTATGTATCCTTAGGTATCCTTTTATGTATGTTTACTGTAATATTTCAACCGGACGATAACGTGAACAATAGGAAAGGAAAATAAAGTGGGGCGCGCTCACAATCTCGCACCCGTCAAACGTTTTTGACAAAAGTGGTCCCCTGACTACTTCCTCTTCCTATCCGTTCTGCTTAGTGCTATAGCCTCCAGACTCTGTATAAAGACTGTTGACATCTAGTGGAAGCCATAGGTACTGCAGTCTCAGTCCTAGTTAAAATAGAAATGAATAGGCAGCCTGGAGAAGAAGGTCATGTACAAATAAAACTGCTAATCCGTATGGATTTTCCTCGGGTTTTCACCTGCTATATCAGTTCTGTTATGCTAACATACACTTTTAGAAACTTCAGAGTGTTTCCTATCCCATAGTACTAATTATGTGCATATCCTATTTTCTGGGCCTGAGTGGCATTTTACTTTGGGCACGCCAGACTCTCCAAAACCGTCACCTCTGCTGCCGCTCCCTAAGAAGTTAAAAGTGTTAACCCTCGCAAGGCTGCCGGCCCTGACGGCATCCCTAGCCGCGTCCTCAGAGCTTGCACAGACCAGCTGGCTGGTGTGTTTACAGACCTATTCAATCACTCCCTATCCCAGTCTGCTGTCCCCACATGCTTCAGAGTTATACATGGAATAAACAAGCGTACATTCAATAACACAATAGAAAAAGAAAGTCTATATACAGTATGCGTAAAAGGCGTGAGGAGGTAGGCAATAAATGGGCCATAGTAGCGAAGTAATTACAATTTAGCAGATTAACACTGCAGTGATAGATGAGCAGATGATGATGTGCAGTAGAGATACTGGTGTGCAAAAGAGCAGAAAGTAAATAAAAACACTATGGGGATGAGGTAGGTAGATTGGGTGGGCTATTTACAGATGGACTATGTACAGCTGCAGCAATTGGTTAGCTGCTCAGATAGCTGATGTTTAAAGTTAGTGAAGGAAATATATGTCTCCAGCTTCAGAGATTTTTGCAATTCGTTCCAGTCATTGGCAGCAGAGAACTGGAAGGAAAGGCGGCCAAAGGAAGTGTTGACTTTGGGGATGACCAGTGAGATATACCTGCTGGAGCGCGTGCTGCGGGTAGGTGTTGTTATCGTGACCAGTGAGCTGAGATAAGGCGGATCTTTACCTAGCATAGACTTATAGATGACCTGGAGCCAGTGGGTCTGGTGATGAATATGTAGCGAGGGCCAGCCGACTAGAGCATACAGGTCGCAGTGGTGGGTGGTATAAATCAAATAAAATTTTATTTGTCACACACAACAGACTACTCTCAAAGGGATTTAGAAAAAGGTCCCTTACCTCTTAGTTTGGGCCAGGAGAAGTTGTCTGGTTCCCAGCGGGCAATATGGGTTTGGGTCCTGCTGCAGTGGTCAAGCAGGCTTCAACCTGTCTGTTAAACGGAATTACGGGACAAGAAATAGTGGTCCTAGCTGTTACAAGCTAACCGTGTTGCGAAATCCATGCAAAAACAAGTTCAGTATTCATCACAACAAACCGAGTGTTTTCAGGAAATCAAATCAAATGTTATTGGTCACATCCACATGGTTAGCAGATGTTAATGCGAGTGTAGCGAAATGCTTGTGCTTCTAGTTCCGACCATGCAGTAGTATCTAACAAGTAATCTAACAAACTCACAACAACTACCTTATACACACAAGAGTAAAGGAATGAATACGAGTATGTACATATAAATATATGGATGAGCGATGGCTGATCGGCATAGGCAAGATGCAGTAGATGGTATGGAGTACAGTATATACATATGAGATGAGTAATGTAGGATATGTAAACATTATATAAATGGCATTGTTTAAAGTGGCTAGTGATACATTTATTTCATCCGATTATAATTATTAAAGTGGCTAGTGATTTGAGTCAATGGCCGAACGACATAGGCAAGATTCAGTAGATGGTTTAGAGTACAGTGTATATATTTGATATGAGTAATGTCGGCTATGTAAACATTATATACAAAATTGTTTAAAGTGGCTAGTGATACATTTGTTACATTCAATTCCTATTTTTAAAGTAGCTAGAGATTTAAGTCAGTATGTTGGCAGCAGCCACTCAATGCTAGTGATGGCTGTTTAACAGTCTGATGGCCTTGAGGTAGAAGCTGTTTTTCAGTCTCTCGGTCCCAGCTTTGATGCACCTGTACTGACCTCGCCTTCTGGAAGATAGCGGGGTGAACAGGCAGTGGCTCGGGTGGTTGTTGTCCTTGATGATCTTTTTGGCCTTCCTGTGACATCGGGTGGTGTAGGTGTCCTGAAGGGCAGGTAGTTTACCCCCGGTGATGCGTTGTGCAGTCCTCACTACCCTCTGGAGAGCCTTACGGTTGTGGGCGGAGCAGTTGCCGTAGCAGACGGTGATACAGCCCGACAGGATGCTCTCGATTGTGCATCTGTAGAAGTTTGTGAGTGATTTTGGTGACAAGCCGAATTTCTTCAGCCTCCTGAGGTTGAAGAGGCGCTGTTATTTTCCTGAAACCACACTCCGAGGGCCCTCACCTCCTCCCTGTAGGCCGTCTCGTCGTTGTTGGTAATCAAGCCTACCACTGTAGTGTCGTCAGCAAACTTGATGATTGAGTTGGAATGCGTGCTTGGCCACGCAGTCATGGGTAAACAGGGAGTACAGGAGAGGGCTGAGAACGCACCCTTGTGGGGCCCCAGTGTTGAGAATCAGCGGGTGGAGATGTTGTTTCCTACCCTCACCACCTGGGGCCGGCCCGGCAGAAAGTCCAGGACCCAGTTGCACAGGGCTGGTTTGAGACCTAGGGTCTCGAGCTTAATGACGAGCTTGGAGGGAACTATGGTGTTAAATGCTGAGCTGTAGACGATGAACAGCATTCTTACATAAGTATTCCTCTTGTCCAGATGGGTTAGGGCAGTATGCAGTGTGATTGCGATTGCGTCGTCTGTGGACCTATTGGGACGGTAAGCAAATTGTTCTATCTGATGTCATAATACTGTTTATTTCCCCTTTATTTAACCAGGTAGTTCTATCTGATGTCGTAATACTGTTTATTTCCCCTTTATTTAACCAGGTAGTTCTATCTGATGTCGTAATACTGTTTATTTCCCCTTTATTTAACCAGGTAGTTCTATCTGATGTCGTAATACTGTTTATTTCCCCTTTATTTAACCAGGTGGTTCTGATGTCGTAATACTGTTTATTTCCCCTTTATTTAACCAGGTAGTTCTATCTGATGTCGTAATGCTGTTTATTTCCCCTTTATTTAACCAGGTAGTTCTATCTGATGTCATAATACTGTTTATTTCCCCTTTATTTAACCAGGTAGTTCTATCTGACGTCATAATACTGTTTATTTCCCCTTTATTTAACCAGGTAGTTCTATCTGACGTCGTAATACTGTTTATTTCCCCTTTATTTAACCAGGTAGTTCTATCTGATGTCGTAATACTGTTTATTCCCCCTTTATTTAACCAGGTAGTTCTATCTGATGTCGTAATACTGTTTATTCCCCCTTTATTTAACCAGGTAGTTCTATCTGATGTCATAATACTGTTTATTTCCCCTTTATTTAACCAGGTAGTTCTATCTGATGTCATAATACTGTTTATTTCCCCTTTATTTAACCAGGTAGGCTAGTTGAGAACAAGTTCTCATTTACAACTGCGACCTGGCCAAGATAAAGCAAAGCAGTGCGACACACACAACAACACAGAGTTCCACATGGAGTAAAACAAACATACAGAAAAAAAAGTCTATATACAGTGAGTGCAAATGAGGTAAGATAAGGGAGGTAAGGCAATAAATAGGACATGGTGGCAAAGTAATTACAATATAGCAATTAAACACTGGAATGGTAGATGTGCAGATGATGAATGTGCAAGTAGAGATACTGACCTTACGGTCAGATGCCGAGCAGTTGCCATACCAGGCGGTGAGACCCGCCCCATATGGCTCTCCTGTGAGGTAGTGACCCGTGACATAAGCCTAGTTTCCCTTACGGGGGGCGGCAGGTAGCCTAGTGGTTAGAAGGAAAAAAATCTGTCGTTCTGCCCCTGAACAAGGCAGTTAACCCACTGTTCCCCGGGTGCCGAAGACGTGGATGTTGATTAAGGCAGCACCTCTCTGATTCAGAGGGGTTGGGTTAAATGCGGAAGACACATTTCGGTTGAAGGCATTTGGTTGTACAACTGACTAATAATGGTGACTTTGACATGTCTATGTACAGTGTTATGCCAATGTGCAAATAGTTAAAGTACAAAAGGGAAAACAAATAAACATAAATATGGGTTGTATTTACAATGGTGTTTGTTCTTCACTGGTTGCCCTTTTCTTGTGGCAACAGGTCACAAAATCTGCTGCTGTGATTGCACACTGGGGTATTTCCCCCTATAGATGAGGGAGATTATTAAAATTTGATTGTTTTCAAATTCTTTGTGTGTCTGTAAGGCTTTTCTCAATAGCAAGGCTATACTCAATGAGTCTGTACATAGTCACAGCTTTCCTCAAGTTTGGGTCAGTCACAGTGGTCAGGTATTCTGCCACTGTGTACTCTCTGTTTAGTGCCAAATAGCATTCTAGTTTGCAGATTTTTTTGTTAATTCTTTCAAATGTGTCAAGTAATTATCTTTTGGTTTTCTAATGATTTGGTTGGATCTAATTGTGTTGTTCTGTGGGGTCTGTTGCGTTAACAGAGCCACAGGACTAGCTTGCTTAGGGGACTCTTCTCCATGTTCATCACTCTGTAGGTGATGGCTTTGTTATGGAAGGTTTGGGAATCGCTTTATTTTTGGTGGTTGTAGAATTTAACAGATCTTCTCTGGATATCTGGATTGTGAATTCTTGGTTGGTGAGCGGACCCCAGACCTCACAACCAGAAAGAGCAATGGGTTCTATAACTAATTCAAGTATTTTTAGCCAGATCCTAATTGGTGTCGAATTTTATGTTCCTTTTGATAGTATAGAAGGCCCTTCTTGTCTCTCACATCGTTCACAGCTTTGTGGAAGTTACCTGTGGCGCTGATGTTTAGGCCAAGGTATGTATAGTTTGTGTTCTCTAGGGTAGCGGTGTCTAGATGGAATTTTTATTTGTGGTCCTGGTGACTAGACCTTTTTTGGAACACCATTATTTTGGTCTTACTGAGATATACTGTCAGGGCCCAGGTCTGTATCTTACTGTCAGGGCCCAGGTCTGTATCTTACTGTCAGGGCCCAGGTCTGTATCTTACTGTCAGGGCCCAGGTCTGTATCTTACTGTCAGGGCCCAGGTATGTATCTTACTGTCAGGGCCCAGGTATGTATCTTACTGTCAGGGCCCAGGTCTGTATCTTACTGTCAGGGCCCAGGTATGTATCTTACTGTCAGGGCCCAGGTCTGTATCTTACTGTCAGGGCCCAGGTCTGTATCTTACTGTCAAGGCCCAGGTCTGTATCTTACTGTCAGGGCCCAGGTCTGACAGAATCTGTGCAGAAGATCTAGGTGCTGCTGTAGGCCCTCCTTGGTTGGGTACAGAAGCACCAGGTCATCAGCAAACAGTAGACATTTGACTTCAGATTCTAGTAGGTTGAGGCCGGGTGCTGCAGACTGTTCGAGTGGCCTCGCCAATTCATTGATACTGTCTCTCTCTCTGTCTCTCTCTATAGTTTCTCCCATGATGTGACTCCAGTGATTCTTGCAGCTCATTGCCATGAATATGAGATTGTCCACAATCTATTGGGTAAAGGAGCCCGAATAGACCCGCCCCACGACTACTTTTGCTGCTGTGATTCGTGCAACTACCAGCAGCAATTCGACTCCTTCAGCCACTCACGGTCCAGGATCAACGCCTACCGTGGCCTGGCCAGCCCAGCCTACCTCTCGCTGTCCAATGAGGATCCAGTATTAGCCGCCCTGGAGCTCAGTAACGAGTTAGCTGTCCTGGCCAACATCGAGAAAGAGTTTAAGGTGCACACACAAGAGCACACACACAGGCACACACTAACACACGCACACAGGTCACTATACACACCTGTGCGCTATACACAGAATATGAACACAACCATGAAGGTACAAATGTACATACCACACACATACACACGTACAATTATGCATAGACAAGTGAAAGAATTTGCATAAATGGCATTAACGTCTCCCTCCCTCCCTTACCCCCCTCTCGCTCTCTCTCTTTCTGTCTCTCTCCCACTCTCCCAACTCTCTCTCGCTCTCTCTCACTATCTCCCACTCTACTTCCGCCCCTCCCTCCCTCTCCCTCTCTCTACCTCCCTGTAGAATGACTACCGTCGTCTGTCTGGGCAGTGTAAAGACTATGTGGTAGGTCTGTTGGATCTATGTCGCAGCACTGAGGAGGTGGAGGCTATACTGAGTGGAGATACTGACTCAGAGGAGAAGTACCATCCACCTGGCCGACCCTCACTCACGCGACTCAAACTGGCCATCAAATATGAACTCAAGAAGGTCAGTACACACACACACTTGCATGCGCGTATGAATATCAGTCTAATTTAACTCCCTTCCTCTCTCCAGTTTGTAGCCCATCCTAACTGTCAGCAGCAGTTGTTGTCTATCTGGTATGAGAGCCTACCAGGTCTGAGACAGCAGACTACAGCTGTTAAACTACTAGTGGTCCTGGGAGTGGCTGTTGGACTACCTGGACTATCTCTGGCTTACCTGGTGGCCCCCTGCAGTAGGGTAGGTACCCTATACACTCCACTACACACACTACACCCTAACCCCTCCACCCTACAGCTGTTAAACTACTTGTGGTTACCTGTCTCCCACAGGTAGGGAGGGTGATGAGAAGTCCCTTCATGAAGTTCGTGGCCCACGCTTCCTCCTTCTCCATCTTTCTGTGTCTGCTGATCTTGAACGCTGCCGACCGTTTCGCTGGGACCACACTGCTACCGAACATGACCACACATCTCCCCATGCGACCGCAACAGAACCAACAACAAGGTCTGTTTAACCCTAATTCTCCCCACATGACCCCAACACGATCACAACCAACAAGGTCTGGTAAGGATTACACTACAGCAATGTGTCCAATATGGCAGCCATAGTGTTTTCATGCAAGGTTATTTGCTCATAGTGGCCATATTTTTGCGTTAGAGTCCTGGATCATTTAGCGGTTGGGGACCGGTGTGTATATAGACGCAATATACTACCTTTCGTGCCAATCAGCCTAGCAGTTGTGGAGAAGAACACTTTTAAAGTAGTTCAAAATACATCTGAAGTATTCTGCAGGATCTGTTTGATGCAGTTGCAATTTTCCCTCTTTGTGGTACTTGACCACACGACTGAACAATAGTAATGCGCTGTACTATCTACAAAGCACGTCCTACGGGCTCTAATTTTGTCTCACCTGGACTATAGACAGTTTTACTTGCATTGAAGAGCAGTTGGAGGCCACGTAAGGAGAGTTGTATGGCATTGAAGCTCGTCTGGAGGTTAGTGAACACATTGACCAAAGAAGGGCCAGAAGTATACAGAATTGTGTCGCCTGCGTAGAGGTGGATAAGAGAATCACCAGCTGATGTATACAGAGAAGAGAGTCGGCCCGAGAATTGAACCCTGTGGCACCCCCATAGAGACTGCCAGAGGTCCGGACAACAGGCCCTCCGATTTGACACACATGAACTCTATCAGAGAAGTAGTTGGTGAACCAGGCGAGGCAATCATTTGAGAAACCAAGGCTGTTGAGTCTGCCAATAAGAATGTGGTGATTGACAGATTCAAAGCCTTGACCAGGTCGATGAATACGGCTGCAGTTTGGGTCTAGAGTGTCTCCCCCTTTGAAGAGGGGGATGACCGCGGCAGCTTTCCAATCTTTGGGAATCTCAGACAATACGAAAGAGAGGTTGAACAGGCTAGTAATAGGGGTTGCAACAATTTCGGCAGATAATTTTAGAAAGAGGGTCCCACAATAGCTTCCCACAATAAGTTGGGTGATTTTTGACCCATTTTTCCTGACAGAGCTGGTGTAACTGAGTCAGGTTTGTAGGCCTCCTTGCTCGCACACGCTTTTTCAGTTCTGCCCACAAACGTTCTATAGGATTGAGGTCAGGGCTTTGTGATGGCCACTCCAATACCTTGACTTTGTTGTCCTTAAGCCATTTTGCCACAACTTTGGAAGTATGCTTGGGGTCATTGTCCATTTGGAAGACCCATTTGCGACCAAGCTTTAACTTCTTGACTGACGTCTTGAGATGTCGCTTCAATATATCCACATAATTTTCGTTTCCTCATGATGCCATCTATTTTGTGAAGTGCACCAGTCCCTCCTGCAGCAAAGCACCCCCACAACATGATGCTGCCACCCCCGTGCTTCACGGTTGGGATGGTGTTCTTCGGCTTGCAAGCCTCCCCCTTTTTCCTCCAAACATAACAATGGTCATAATGGCCAAACAGTTCTATTTTGTTTCATCAGACCAGAGGACATTTCTCCAAAAAGTACGATCTTTGTCCCCATGTGCAGTTGCAACCGTAGTCTGGCTTTTTTTATGGCGGTTTTGGAGCAGTGGCTTCTTCCTTGCTGAGCAGCCTTTCAGGTTATGTCGATATAGGACTTGTTTTACTGTGGATATAGATACTTTTGTTCCTGTTTCCTCCAGCATCTTCACAAGGTCCTTTGCTGTTGTTCTGGGATTGATTTGCACTTTTCGCACCAAAGTACGTTCATCTCTAGGAGACCGAACGCATCTCCTTCCTGAGCGGTATGACGGCTGCGTGGTCCCAAGCTTCTAAAGCCATGACATAGTTTTCTGGAATTTTCCAAGCTGTTTAAAGGCACAGTTAACTTAGTGTATGTAAACTTCTGACCCACTGGAATTGTGATACAGTGCATTATAAGTGAAATAATCTGTCTGTAAACAATTGTTGGAAAAATTACTTGTGTCATGCACAAAGTAGATGTCCTAACCGACTTGCAAAACTATAGTTTATTAACAAGAAATGTGTGGAGTGGTTGAAAAACAAGTTTTAATGACTCCAACCTAAGTGTATGTAAACTTCCGACTTCATCTCTATATGACCCCTCTCTGGAAAGGTGAGACTGTGTATGTAAACTTCTGACCCACTGGAATTGTTATACAGTGAATTATAAGTGAATTTTGTGAAAAACATTCAAACGCTACTCCTCTGACACCGAATGACCAATCTGCACAAAACTTGATATATAGCATTTATGGACAAATGTCTCTCAACACAACATTTTCCAGACCAATAAACATTGACGGGCGAGACCTGGCACAGAAATCAGACACATATATGTTTATATTGTAACAAAACTTGGTACACATGTTCCAAGACTCGACATATGTAAGCACATTCAGATCGGCCAATGGAAAATGTTGCATTTAAAAAGTTGGGGCCGATCAGCCCAGCGGTTCTGAAAAATAAAATGTTGAAGGCATATTGCATGATTTGTTTGATGTTGAGTTCTGATGTTTGGCAAGTATGGTAAGGATTAGATGTATTTATAAAGCCATTTTCACAGCAGATGTAACAAAGTGCTGTACAGAAACCCAGCCTAAAACCCCAAACAGCAAACAATGTAGATGGAGAAGAACGGTGGCTAGGAACAACTCCATTGAAGGCTGGAACCTAGGAGGAAACCTAGAGAGGAACCAGGCTCTGAGGGGTGGCCAGTCCTCTACTGGCTGTGCCGGGTGGAGATTATAACAGTACATGGCCATTAAGGACAGATTCTTATTCAAGATGTTAAAACGTTCATAGATGACCAGCAGGGTCAAATAATAATCACAATGATTGTATAGTGTGCAACAGGTCAGTACCTCAGGAGTAAATGTCTGTTTGCTTTTCATAGCCGGGTATTCAGAGGTTGAGACAGCAGGTGCGAGTGAGTGAGTGAGAGAGTGAGAGAGTGAGAGAGTGAGTGAGACAGAGTTAAAGTCAAAAACAGCAGGTCCGGGACAAGGTAGCACGTCCGGTGAAAAGGTCAGAGTTGAAACTGGAGCAGCAGTACGACCAGATGGACTTGTGACAGCCAGGAGTCATCAGGCCAGGTCCTAGGGCTCAGTTCTTCCGGGAGAGAGAGAGAATTAGAGAAAGCATTCTTAAATTCACAGGACACCAGATAAGACAGGAGATTTACACCAGATTTAACAGACTGACCCCATTCTAGGGCGATGTGTCCAATTTGGCCTGATGGTGGAACAGTGGGCCCACAGCGTGAACCCCAGCATTGCTGCTTGCAACTTTAATTGTTCTTCATCTCCTCCTCCTCTCCAGAGCGTGACCCCACCTTGCTGTATCGTATGACCACCACCCCCTTCACCTGGATGGAGATTCTCATCATATCCTGGGTCATTGGTCAGTCTGACATCATATCCTGCTGCTATAACATCTATTACAACTGCTATAACATAATTTCCTGGCTACTAACTCCCTCTATCCCTCGCTCCCTCTATCCCTCGCTCCCTCAGAAGTAATCTCACCCATTGACTTTTTCCACATTTCGTTGTGTTACAGCCTAAATAAAACATTAATTACATTTAGATTTTGTGTCACTGGCCTACACACAATACCCCATAATGTCAAAGTGAAACTATGCTTAGAATTTTTTTTACAAATTTATAAAAAATGAAAATCTGAAATGTCTTCAGTCAAGAAGGATTCAACCCCTTTGTTACAGGTGTCCTTCCTAACTCAGTTGCCTCTATATCAGGAAGGAAACCTCTCAAGGATTTCAGTATGAGGCCAATGGCTGTAATAGAAGAGGACGGAGGCTGGATCAACAACAGTGTAGTTACTACAAATATTTGTATAATATTTTTGTATACAGTGAATTAATTGATATTATTTACTAAAATAACTGAAGTAAGAAAAAAAAAAGGAAAAAGAAGAGCAGTCTATGATGGTGGCTGGATTCTTTGACAATTTTTTGGGCCTTCCTCTGCCACCGCCTGATATAGAGGTCCTGGATGGCAGGAAGCTTGGCCTAGGTGATGTACTGGGCCGTACGCATTACCTTCTGTAGTGCCTTGCGGTCGGAGGCAGAGCAGTTGTCATACCAGGCGGTGATGCAACCAGTCAGGATGCTCTCGATGGTGCAGCTATAAAACCTTTTGAGGATCTGAGGAACCATGCCAACTCTTTTCAGTCTCCTGAGGGGGAATAGGCGTTGTCGTGCCCTCTTCACGACTGTCTTGGTGTGTTTGGACCATGATAGTTTGTTGGTGATGTGGACACCAAGGAACTTGAAGCTCATAACCTGCTACTCTACAGCCCCATCAATGAGAATGAGGGCGTGCTCGATCTACCTTTTTCTGTGGTCCACAATCATCTTTTTTTCCTCGCTCACGTTGAGGGAGAGGTTGTTATCCTGGCACCACACTGCCAGATCTCTGACCTCCTCCCGGTGATCAGGCCTACCACTGTTGTGTCGTCGGCAAGCTTAATGATGGTGTTGGAGTCGTGTTTGGCGATGCAATCATGGGTGAACAGGGAGTACAGGAGGGGACTGAGCACGCACTCTTGAGGGGCCCCCGTGTTGAGGATCAGCATGGCAGATGTGTTGTTACCTACCCTTACCACCTGGGGGTGGCCCATCAGAAAGTCCAGGATCCAGTTGCAGAGGGAGGTGTTTAGTCCCAGGGTCCTTAGCTTATTGATGAGCTTTGAGGGCACTATGGTGTTGAACGCTGAGCTGTAGTCAATGAACACCATTCTCACATAGGTGTTCCAGGAGTGAAAGGGCAGTGTGGAGTGCAGTAGAGATTGCATCATCTGTGGATCTGTTTGGGTGGGATGCAAATTGGAGGGGGTCTAGTGTTTCTGGGATAATGGTGTTGATGTGAACCATGACCAGCCTTTCAAAGCACTTCATGGCTACAGACGTGAGTGCTACGGGTCGGTAGTCATTTAGGCAGGTTACCTTGGTGTTCTTGGGCACAGGGACTATGGTGGTCTGCTTGAAACATGTTAGTATTACAGACTCGGTCAGGGACAGGTTGAAATTGTCAGTGAAGACACTTGCCAGTTGGTCAGTGCATGCTCGGAGTACACGTCCTGGTAATCTGTCTGGTCCTGTGGCTTTGTGAATGTTGACCTATTTAAAGGTCTTAATCACATTGGGTACAGAGAACGTGATCAAACAGTCATCCGGAACAGCTGATGGTCTCATGCATGCTTCAGTGTTGCTTGCCTCAAAGCAAGCATAGAAGTTATTTTGCTCGTCTGGTAGGCTCGTGTCACTGGGCAGCTGGCAGTTGTGCTTCCCTTTGTAGTCCATAAAAGTTTGCATGCCCTGCCACGTCCGACAAGCGCCGGAGCTGGTGTAGTACTATTCAATCTTATTCCTGTATTGACGCTTTGCCTGTTTGATGGTTTGTCAGAGGGCATAGCGGGATTTCTTATAAGCGTCTGGGTTAGAGTCCCGCTCCTTGAAAGCGGCAGCTCTACCCTTTATCTCAGTGCGGATGTTGCCTGTAATCCATGACTTCTGGTTGGGGTATGTACGTACGGTCACTGTGGGGACGACGTCATCGATGCACTTATTGATGTAGCCAGGGACTAATGTGTTGCATTCCTCAATGCCATCGAAAGAATCCCGGAACATGTTCCAGTCTGTGCTAGCAAAACAGTCCTGTAGCTTAGCATCTGCGTCATCCGACCACTTTCTTATTGGAGCGAGTCACTGGTACTTCCTGCTTTAGTTTTTGCTTGTAAGCAGGAATCAGGAGGATAGAGTTTTGGTCAGATTTGCCAAATGGAGGGTGAGGGAGAGCTTTGTATGCATCTCTGTGTGTGGAGTAAAGGTCTAGAGTTTTTCCCCCATTATTTTTTCTTGCATTGCACGTTCCTTGTCTTGGTAATAATGAAAGCGGGCTATGATTGCCCTAGGTTGCTCCCCTGAGTTGGGTTTGGGGGAGAGGGATCTGTGCGCTCGGTCGAGCTCTGGCAGCTTGTCAAAGACACCTTTACCCATCACTTCCATCAGCATGTTGGAGACAAATTTCACAGGGTTGACTCCAGTCTTAATTCTCTCCACGACGCCAACAATCGGATGTTTTCCCTTCTGGCATAATTCTCCAATGAATCTACCTTGGAAAGTAGAGCCGTGTTGGCCGTTTCCATATGAGAGACAGCTTCCTCTAGCTCGGCAATCTGCTTGGTGTTGTCAATGGAGAAACCTTCTAGTGTAGTGAGGCATCGCCCAAACGTGTTGACAGTTTCTCAAAAGGAGTCAATGGAAGTTTGGAGAGATGCCAGCGAAGTGCTGAGGAGACAAGCCATATCCTCTTTTAGGCTACGTCTTTGTTTAGCTAGCACAGCTACAAGCGTGGTCATAGACAAGGCCTCCGACTGCAGCAGGGCTGGCCGCGGCAGCCATTTTCAGTAGTTGGTTCAGCCTTCGACGATGTGTTGGTCGTAGCAGTTCTTTTTGGGTTGGTCTTGCTCATGGTACCATAAAAAGTGATTAAAAGAATAGAACAAACTGATACATCACCATAAAAACTCACAGCGGAGTGTAAAAACGTTTAAATAAATGTTTAATTGGGTAACTTTCTCAAACACGTCTTCTTACATCGCCTGACCGGAAGTCTACCTAGAATATCCCTTTGAGCATGGTGAAGTTATTAATTACACTTTGGATGGTGTATCAATACACCCAGTCACTACAAAGATATAGCCGCCCCTTCCTAACTCAGTTGCCGGAGAGGGAGCAAAGCACTCAGGGATTTCACCATGAGGCCAATGGTGACTTTAAAACGGTTACAGAGTTTAATGGCTGTGATAGAAAGCTGAGGATGGATCAACAACATTGTAGTTACTCCACAATACTAACCTAAATGACAAGTGAAAAGAAGGAAACTTGTACAGTATAAAACCATTCCAATATATGCATCCTGTTTGCAACAAGGCACTAAAAGTAAAACTGCAAAAAAATCAACTTTATGTTGGGACAAATCCAACATCACTGAGTACAACTTCATATTTTCAAGCATGGTGGTGGCTGCATCATGTTAGGGGTATGCTTGTCATCGGCAAGGACTAGGGAGTTTTTTGGGATAAAAAAAAACTGAATAGAGCTAAGCACAGGCAAAGTCCTAGAGGAAAACTTGTTTCAGTCTGCTTTCCAACAGTCACTGGGAGGCAAATTCAGCTTTTCAGCAGGACAATAACCTAAAACACCAGGCCAAATATATATGAGTTGCTTAGCAAGATGACATTGAATGCTCCTGAGTGACCTAGTTACAGTTTAGACTTAAATCGGCTTGAAAATCTATGGCAAGACTTGAAAATGGCTGTCTAGTAATGATCAACAACCAACTTGACAGAGCTTGACGAATTTTACAAATAAATATCTTCAAATATTGTACAATCCAGGTGTGAAAAGCTCTCAGACTCACAGCTGTAATCGCTGGCAAAGGTGATTCTAACATGTATTGACTCAGGGGTGTGAATACTTATGTAAATTACACATTTAATTTCATATTCAATAAATTAGCAAACATTTCTAAAAACATGTTTTCATTTTGTCATTATGCGGTACTGTAATCTATTTAATGTAATTTGGATTCAGGCTGTAACACAATTAAATGTAAAGTAAGTCCAGCGGAATGATCTGAACTGAGGTGAACTCCCTCCCTCAGGTATGATTTGGGCGGAGGTAAAGGAGATCTGGTCCCAGGGAGCGGGAGAATATCTCTTAGAACCCTGGAACTTCCTGGACTTCGGAATGTTGGCCATCTTCCTGGCGTCCTTCAGTTCCCGCCTCTCTGCCTATAACCATGCCCACTCAGCCCAGCTATACGTCCACACACACTACACCCACCTCTCTACGCTGGAAAACGTCACCCTTCCACCACATGTACACTACTACACACTGGGTGAGTACACACCACACACGCACAGCTTGGACTTGAGTCAATCATTCATTTAATCAATCAACCAACCAATCAACCCCCCCCAGCTCGTCTCTCCTGGTTGCCCTCTGACCCCCAGCTGGTATCTGAGGGGCTGTATGCGGTTGCCGTGGTGCTCAGTTTCAGCCGCATCGCCTACATCCTGCCGGCCAATGAAAGCTTTGGACCGCTGCAGATATCACTGGGACGCACTGTTAAAGGTACACACACTCCTAACTAACTGCTATTTATGCAGCCAGGTCCCCCGTGACACAAGTCAATATTTGGCGTCCATCCATGTCTAAGGATGTTGGGAGATGACGTGGAAAGCGGCCGCTAGGAGCAACAGTGAGCGGTGTTACCTTCAAGGTTTTCGGTTTTGCTAGGGTGTTGTGGACAGGGATGGCGGATGGGCGTAAGCATCTGATTCCGAAGTTTGCAAGTTTGAGTCCAATGATATAAAGTTGTTTTTGGTATTTTTGTTTTAAGCCTATCCCAAAACTTATACCTTACCTTAACCAACCGATCGGAGTTAATGCCTAACCTTTAGAATTTTTAGTTAATGCCTGAACTGAACTCCAAAAATGCAGATTTAATGTCTAAACTTAACCTTAAACACTTCTAAGTGGTATTCTTGGAAAAATGGTGAAATTGGACTTTTGAGAAACATGGATGAACGTCTAATTCTGACGTGAGACTGTGAGAGCTGGCAGGTTAATGGGTTGCATGTTCCTCACAATATTGTTTTGCACATTCTTTTGAAGACTGACTCCAGACAAAATGTTCTACTCAATGCCTTCTCAATTGGTGTTGATAAACAATTAGTCTAAAGTGCATTGTATTGGCTTGGAAAAACAATGACATTTCAAGTACTTTTGACGAACCTTGCTAGCTGATGACAACATCGCCATCTGTCTAAAGTAAAATTGACGACGTCATAATGATGGCAAAGTTGTTTACTGCTAATTATTTGCCTACTGTATTAGCTTTCACATGTTAAGAGGAAACAATATTTAGGCTCCGTTAAGAGTGACTGAGCACCACTCTGCGTCTTGAGAACATTGATAATGATGGAGTGATGCGACCAGGTGACGTGGGTACAGACCATGAATACTCCTTTGTAGAGGGTATCAGATGAGAACAGTAATGTTCCAAATACATGTGACAGCCTGATTAGATCATATATAACCCTAACACCACAGTAACCTCTCTGTTAATCTACCTGATGATATCATATATAACCCTAACACCACAGTAACCTCTGTTAATCTACCTGATTATATCATATATAACCCTAACACCACAATAACCTTTCTGTTAATATATCTGATTATATCACTTTCTCACCCCTCCCCTCTGTGTGTGTGTTTGCGTGCGTGCGGTGTGTGTGTGTGTGTGTGTGTGTGTGCGCATCTGCACGCGTTGCAGACATCTTGAAGTTCATGGTGATCTTTATCCTGGTGTTCCTGGCGTTTATGATCGGAATGTTCAACCTCTACTCCTACTACCTGGGAGCCAAGCAGAACGATGCCTTTACCACGTAATACATTCACACACACAGTCCTACTACCCGGGGGCCAACTAGAACAACTCCTTTAGCACATAATAAACACAGTCCTACTACCTGGGGGCCAACTAGAACAACTCCTTTACCACATAATAAACACAGTCCTACTACCTGGGGGCCAAGCAGAACAACTCCTTTACCACATAATAAACACAGTCCTACTACCTGGGGGCCAACTAGAACAACTCCTTTACCACATAATACACACAGTCCTACTACCTGGGGGCCAACTAGAACAACTCCTTTACCACATAATACACACTGTCCTACTACCTGGGGGCCAACTAGAACAACTCCTTTACCACATAACACACACAGTCCTACTACCTGGGGGCCAACTAGAACAACTCCTTTACCACATAACACACACAGTCCTACTACCTGGGGGCCAACTAGAACAACTCCTTTACCACATAACACACACAGTCCTACTACCTGCGGGCCAACTAGAACAACTCCTTTACCACATAACATACACAGTCCTACTACCTGGGGGCCAAGCAGAACAACTCCTTTACCACATAACACACACAGTCCTACTACCTGGGGGCCAAGCAGAACAACTCCTTTACCACATAATACACACAGTCCTACTACCTGGGGGCCAAGCAGAATAACTCATTTACCACATAATACACACAGTCCTACTACCTGGGGGCCAACTAGAACAACTCCTTTACCACATAATACACACAGTCCTACTACCTGGGGGCCAAGCAGAACAACTCCTTTACCACATAATAAACACAGTCCTACTACCTGGGGGCCAAGCAGAACAACTCCTTTACCACATAATACACACAGTCCTACTACCTGGGGGCCAAGCAGAACAACTCCTTTACCACATAATACACACAGTCCTACTACCTGGGGGCCAAGCAGAACAACTCCTTTACCACATAATACACACAGTCCTACTACCTGGGGGCCAAGCAGAACAACTCCTTTACCACATAATAAACACAGTCCTACTACCTGGGGGCCAAGCAGAACAACTCCTTTACCACATAATACACACAGTCCTACTACCCGGGGGCCAAGCAGAACAACTCCTTTACCACATAATACACACAGTCCTACTACCTGGGAGCCAACTAGAACAACTCCTTTACCACATAATACACACAGTCCTACTACCTGGGGGCCAAGCAGAACAACTCCTTTACCACATAATACACACAGTCCTACTACCTGGGGGCCAAGCAGAACAACTCCTTTACCACATAATACACACAGTCCTACTACCTGGGGGCCAAGCAGAACAACTCCTTTACCACATAATACACACATTCCTACTACCTGGGGGCCAACTAGAACAACTCCTTTACCACATAATACACACAGTCCTACTACCTGGGGGCCAACTAGAACAACTCCTTTACCACATAATAAACACAGTCCTACTACCTGGGGGCCAACTAGAACAACTCCTTTACCACGTAATACACACAGTCCTACTACCTGAGGGCCAACTAGAACAACTCCTTTACCACATAATACACACAGTCCTACTACCTAGGGGCCAACTAGAACAACTCCTTTACCACATAATACACACAGTCCTACTACCCGGGGGCCAAGCAGAACAACTCCTTTACCACATAATACACACAGTCCTACTACCTGGGGGCCAAGCAGAACAACTCCTTTACCACATAATACACACAGTCCTACTACCTGGGGGCCAAGCAGAACAACTCCTTTACCACATAATACACACATTCCTACTACCTGGGGGCCAACTAGAACAACTCCTTTACCACATAATACACACAGTCCTACTACCTAGGGGCCAACTAGAACAACTCCTTTACCACATAATACACACAGTCCTACTACCTGGGGGCCAAGCAGAACAACTCCTTTACCACATAATAAACACAGTCCTACTACCTGGGGGCCAAGCAGAACAACTCCTTTACCACATAATACACACACTGTCCTACTACCTGGGGGCCAACTAGAACAACTCTTTTACCACATAATACACACAGTCCTACTACCTGGGGGCCAAACAGAACAACTCCTTTACCACATAATACACACAGTCCTACTACCTGGGGGCCAAGCAGAACAACTTTATTTTCATTCTAATGATGTTTTATTTTCTATTCCCCCCCCTCCAGTCTCGAGGAGAGCTTTAAGACTCTGTTTTGGGCGATCTTCGGCCTGTCGGAGGTGAAGTCGGTTGTCATTAACAACGATCACAAGTTCATTGAGAACATCGGCTACGTGCTGTATGGTGTTTATAATGTTACCATGGTGATCGTTCTGCTCAACATGCTGATCGCTATGATAAACAACTCTTTCCAGGAGATAGAGGTACACACACACACACACACCACACACACACACACACACACACACCCACCCCACTACTGATGCTACCAGACTCTTAATACGATTGGTAAATACTACAACATTTAAGAACTTGTCCGTTCCAAAACGTTTAAATATTGGACTATAAATTGTGCCTTCATGTATTATACTGATGCTAAAATGTTTATTCTATTGAGCCATTTACTTTGTGGTCGTATTCTTCTATCATTATTTCTTATTGTTGTTGCATTGTTGAGAAGGAACCCGGAAGTAAGCATTTCATTGGACGATGTATACCATGTGTATCCCATACATATGATAAATAAAACTTGAAACACACCCATGCGAGCACACACATACGCACACTCAAATACATGCCTGACACACACAGGATCGAGGCCCTGGCATTGTAAGGTCTCATCAGTCAGACACTCCTAAACCTGTTTAATTCTCTCTGCTTCCTTCTTCCTCCGTTCTTCTCGCTCTCTCCTTTTCTGTTCTTCTCGCTCTCTCTACCTCTAATTTATTAGATTACTTGTTAGATACTACTGCATGGTCGGAACTAGAAGCACAAGCATTTCGCTGCACTCGCATTAACATCTGCTAACCATGTGTATGTGACAAATAAAATTTGATTTGATTTGATCTCTCTCTACCTCTACCTCTCTACCTCTACCTCTACCTCGCTCTCTCGCTCGCTCTCTACCTCTACCCCTTTACAGGATGATGCTGATGTGGAGTGGAAGTTTGCCCGTGCCAAGCTGTGGTTCTCCTACTTTGAGGAAGGCAGGACCCTGCCCGTCCCATTTAACCTGGTTCCTAGTCCTAAAGCAACGCTGGGCCTGGCCACTGCTGTTAGAGAGCTGCTGCAACACAGCCACACACAGCCAGCTGACGGGGCGCAGCTCAACCAGGTACACAAACACTTCTTTCTGTTCATCCACTGTATCAGCCTGTAGTTATGGTAGACCTAGGTCCTGTATCTGCCTCTAGTTATGGTAGACCTAGGTCCTGTATCAGCCTGTAGTTATGGTAGACCTAGGCCCTGTATCTGCCTCTAGTTATGGTAGACCTAGGTCCTGTATCTGCGTGTAGTTATGGTAGACCTAGGTCCTGTATCAGCCTCTAGTTATGGTAGACCTAGGTCCTGTATCTGCGTGTAGTTATGGTAGACCTAGGTCCTGTATCAGCCTCTAGTTATGGTAGACCTAGGTCCTGTATCAGCCTCTAGTTATGGTAGACCTAGGTCCTGTATCTGCCTATAGTTATGGTAGACCTAGGTCCTGTATCAGCCTGTAGTTATGGTAGACCTAGGTCCTGTATCTGCCTCTAGTTATGGTAGACCTAGGTCCTGTATCAGCCTCTAGTTATGGTAGACCTAGGTCCTGTATCAGCCTCTAGTTATGGTAGACCTAGGTCCTGTATCAGCCTCTAGTTATGGTAGACCTAGGTCCTGTATCAGCCTCTAGTTATGGTAGACCCTGGGTCCTGTATCAGCTTCTAGTTAGGGCAGACCTAGGTCCTGTATCTGCCTCTAGTTAGGGTAGACCTAGGTCCTGTATCTTCCTCTAGTTATGGTAGACCTAGGTCCTGTATCTGCCTCTAGTTATGGTAGACCTAGGTCCTGTATCTGCCTCTAGTTATGGTAGACCCTAGGTCCTGTATCTGCCTCTAGTTATGGTAGACCCAGGTCCTGTATCAGCCTCTAGTTATGGTAGACCTAGGTCCTGTATCAGTCTCTAGTTATGGTAGACCTAGGTCCTGTATCTGCCTCTAGTTATGGTAGACCCTAGGTCCTGTATCAGCCTCTAGTTATGGTAGACCTAGGTCCTGTATCAGCCTCTAGTTATGGTAGACCTAGGTCCTGTATCTGCCTATAGTTATGGTAGACCTAGGTCCTGTATCAGCCTGTAGTTATGGTAGACCTAGGTCCTGTATCTGCCTCTAGTTATGGTAGACCTAGGTCCTGTATCAGCCTCTAGTTATGGTAGACCTAGGTCCTGTATCAGCCTCTAGTTATGGTAGACCTAGGTCCTGTATCAGCCTCTAGTTATGGTAGACCTAGGTCCTGTATCAGCCTCTAGTTATGGTAGACCTAGGTCCTGTATCAGCTTCTAGTTAGGGTAGACCTAGGTCCTGTATCTGCCTCTAGTTAGGGTAGACCTAGGTCCTGTATCTTCCTCTAGTTATGGTAGACCTAGGTCCTGTATCTGCCTCTAGTTATGGTAGACCTAGGTCCTGTATCTGCCTCTAGTTATGGTAGACCTAGGTCCTGTATCTGCCTCTAGTTATGGTAGACCTAGGTCCTGTATCAGCCTCTAGTTATGGTAGACCTAGGTCCTGTATCAGTCTCTAGTTATGGTAGACCTAGGTCCTGTATCTGCCTCTAGTTATGGTAGACCTAGGTCCTGTATCAGCCTCTAGTTATGGTAGACCTAGGTCCTGTATCAGCCTCTAGTTATGGTAGACCTAGGTCCTGTATCTGCCTCTAGTTATGGTGGACCTAGGTCCTGTATCAGCCTCTAGTTATTGTAGACCTAGGTCCTGTATCAGCCTCTAATTATGGTAGACCTAGGTCCTGTATCAGCCTCTAATTATGATAGACCTAGGTCCTGTATCAGCCTGTAATTATGAACCATGGTAGACCTAGGTCCTGTATCTGCCTATAGTAACTGTAGACCTAGATTCTGTATCTGTCTGCAGTATGTCCAAATGCCATACATAAGTATTGAAAGTTCCAAATCAGGATGTTATGTCCATTTGCCATTTATGATCATAGGAAGTCTGTTTCCAAATCCAAAAGTCAGGGAACCATGTCCAAATGGCATAAGAAATGTTCAAATAGCATTTATAATGGCCAAATTATATATATCACTATGTTAAGCTCTGAATCAACCTAGAAGGTCTATTTGTCATGTTTGATCATAGGAAGTAAGAATTTGGTGCAATGAGAGAGAAGTGGGACTGTCGTCTTTTTAAAGATTCTTTTAAAAACATCCAAAATGACCAGGGGCGCCCCCTATTGGATGGACATGGGTGGGGGGTGCTCCCTACCCAGCCATGGACCCCTTGCACCCTCCTAAAGGCATTAAAAAACATTTTTAAAAGGTTCTCCTGGTAACCCGTTCAGGTAACCAGGTGCACGGCTGTCTTACAATGGGCATTTACCATCAAGAATTTGACATGCTCTAATATACTGCAGAAATGCCCAATTGATTGGCCAGTTGAACTCGGGATGGCCGGGCAGTGATTCTGGTTCCTCTCCATCGCTCGTTGGTGTTGATTTCAGCATGTCAATTTGGTGATGTTTTATCACTGTTTAAACTTATTGCAAATGTACAAAGTTCAGCCAGCAAGTCAGCGTCCATCAGTCAGATATCATTCTGACACCAAACTGACACCAAACCCACTTTGTACAACTCGTTTAGAAGCCAACTATCACATAAGTCAGAGCAGGCCCAAAATTCCCAGCGCCTTCTGTTTAAACCATAATAAAATCGTAAAACACGTAGTTACGTTCTAGTTGCGGGTCCAGTTCCGACATTATGTGTAGGCCTAGCTGAGGCGACCCCGAATCCCGAGTTTTGGCTTGATAGGTCATTTGGAGCCCGAGCAGCGACCTTAATTGGTGCTGAAAATCCACTTTTTCCGGGCTTTGCTACGGGGTCCTTGAATGAACTATCAGACAGAAACGCTGGGCCGCGGCGGTTTCAATGCAACTAGTCTTGTGACTCTGGGATTTTTCTAAATGTCGTCATTTTCGCGATGTCAAAATGAATTGAAGTTATTGCAAATGTACGAGGCTGTTTCTCGGCCTGAGAACCTTCTAGAGCCCCATAACTCACCTCATCGACTTACCTTAGAAAAGGTTTCTAAAGTTTCAGAGCTCTAGGTCTGATGGTTCTATGATAGTTCGAACGAAGGTAACTATTGCAGGCTGTGTGTGTCTGTAAGCCCCACACTGTGTCACTCCCCATTGACTGTGTGTGTGATTTCTGAAAATCACAGAAATCACCTAGAGCTCCGAAACCCGCGTTAACGGATTCGTCTGAACACGCCGCAACTGGATCTATAACCTTTTGGGGAAAAAAACGTGTCTTTAACCATCACCAATTGTACATTTTAAGATTTCTCATAAATTACAATAGATAAATGTCTGGTTCTTTTTTTCCTTACACCGTAGGTTCATGTACTTTGACGTGAAGCTGTCAAATTAGCTCTCTATTACCGTTTTTGAACTTTAACCCCAGAAAATGGGCCTTAACTCAAAAAGCGTTGAGGCCTCGACGCCATCTTGTTTCTGGGCTAAAAGCCCATTTGGCTAAACCCGTTGGGTTAAATGCGGAAGACACATTTCAGTTGAAGGCATTCAGTTGTATAACTGTTTAAACCTGGCTGAATCAGAGAGGTGCGGGGGGCTGCCTTAATCGACATCCACGTCTTCGGCGCCCGGGGAACAGTGGGTTAACTGCCTTGTTCAGGGGCAGAACGACAGATTTTTACCTTGTCAGCTCGGGGATTCGACCTTGCAACCTTCCGGTTACAAGTCCAAAGCTCTAACCACATCTTAGAGACTGTCTTAAACAGTCCAAACATATGTAGGCCTGTTAGAAGAACACAACATTTATAATGAAATGTACAGGCAAATCATTACAGAATCCTAATACCTCAGCCTGTATCTTTGGTGATAATGTTAGCAATGCTAGCTAGCTAAGTAGCTAAACCTGCTGTATCTAAAATTGTGTTTTCAATGATAACAGACAAATACAGTCCCAACGACTGTCCAAGCAACCATCCAACAACACTGGAGGCCTGTTGGAACTAATAAAAAGTATGAAGTTCAAAAGTAATTCAATACAAAAATATAGGCTATCAGGAAAGAGCACAACGGCCGCTACAGCAGCAGCTTCGATCGGTGATGGTGGGAGTGGTTTTGCCGAATGGAATCATGGGAGTTTGAGCTTTGAACAACAAAAATATTGGAGTAAGCTGATTTATAAATCTCATTCTATAGGTTTTTTATTGTATGTTTCTAATATTCTAAGATGTTATTAGATAAAGATAAACCAGACCAACATACTGTATAGCAGGGAGTTCCAATATGATCAGAACACTACAGATGGGTTGTAAAGATCGCTGAAAATGACTATCCATCATTTCTTGTATTCGTCATCTCTTAGGGATCTTACTTGAAAACGTCACAAAGAAGCAATTTTGGGTTTTACTCATCACTAAGAGATGACATCACAACAGTCAATAGACATGAAATTATAAAATTAAACTAAAACTGTGTAGGACATTGCTAGATATTTCATAATAACAACCCAAATGTTAAGTGGCGGAGTTGTCCTTTAAGACATGGTATGGCAAGGACACAAGTTATCTTAAACAACAGAGAGGTGTCAGCAAGGCATAAGAAGCTGTCAAAGCTCAGTTGGTTGTATTTCTTAATGATATTGCAGTGGTGATAGGTGTTTGTTTCTTTGTCCAGCACTTTCAGAGTTTGTTTAGAGAGCTTTTAGAGTGGTTTCATTGCTGTGATACTCGCTTCTGACCAGGTTGTGATACAGTACTAGAGATTGGACAAAATCATTAGCAGCATCTGTTGACATTTGGTTTCTGATAAATTTACCAGGCTGCGTTTGACTGTTCCATATACTTTTTTTATTTGTGAAGGACAGGTTAGAGTAAATAAATATAAGTATTTATATATGTGACCGGTACCTCAGGCTGATAGGTCTCCCCGTTCCTGATGGATAAAAACATGCAGACAGTTTTTCTTATGTTCAGACATGAGTAGTCCAACCAGTCAGCTATTTTGTCCTTTGCAGCCTGTTGCTTTGTCTTGGCATGGACATAGAAGACTGTGTCGTCTGCATTTTGATCTGGGGACATACCGAAGGCAGGTCATTTATGTATATATTGAATAAAAGTGGGCCAAAAATGGATCCTTGATGGACCCCTATAGAGCAGTCAGCAGATGTTGACAGTTTAATTTGGGTTCATTGTTTTCTTTTGGTCAGATAGGATTCCATCCATCTGTTTGCGCTATCTGATCTGTTGTGTGTTGACAGTTTGGATAGCAGCTCATTGTGGTTCACTGTATCGAACGCTTTCTTTAAATACAGGAAAACAGCTACCACAACTCCACCTTTGTCAAGTTTGGACTTTATTTCCTCGACAAAGAAGCAGTTTGTCTTTTTGGTTGTATGATGTGTCCTAAAAAAACTAACTGCATTGAATGGAGAGGAGAGTGACCTGAGTTTATTGGGCTATTAGTTGGTTGGCCTAGGGCTGTTGCGAATTTATCAGCCAGTGATTGTCAAGTAAATAACTGTCGGTCTCACGATAATTGACCGTTAATTAACATAAAGACATTTAGCATCTCCTGGCTTTCACACAGACTACAAGCCGCTGATGCAGACCTTTGGAACATCTACATTTATATAGTCTAATAAATCCATGTATTATAGCCTACACCTTCACAATAAATCCATGTAATATAGCCTACACCTTCACAATAAATCCATGTAATATAGCCTACACCTTCACAATAAATCCATGTAATATAGCCTACACCTTCACAATAAATCCATGTAATATAGCCTACACCTTCACAATAAATCCATGTAATATAGCCTACACCTTCACAATAAATCCATGTAATATAGCCTACACCTTCACAATAAATCCATGTAATATAGCCTACACCTTCACAATAAATCCATGTAATATAGCCTACACCTTCACAATAAATCCATGTAATATAGCCTACACCTTCACAATAAATCCATGTAATATAGCCTGCACCTTCACAATATATCCATGTAATATAGCCTGCACCTTCACAATAAATCCATGTAATATAGCCTACACCTTCACTATATATCCATGTAATATAGCCTGCACCTTCACAATAAATCCGTGTAATATAGCCTACACCTTCACTATATATCCATGTAATATAGCCTACACCTTCACTATATATCCATGTAATATAGCCTGCACCTTCACAATAAATCCGTGTAATATAGCCTACACCTTCACTATATATCCATGTAATATAGCCTACACCTTCACAATAAATCCGTGTAATATAGCCTACACCTTCACAATAAATCCATGTAATATAGCCTACACCTTCACAATAAATCCATGTAATATAGCCCGCACCTTCACAATAAATCCATGTAATATAGCCTCCACCTTCACAATAAATCCATGTAATATAGCCTCCACCTTCACAATAAATCCATGTAATATAGTCTACACCTTCACTATATATCCATGTAATATAGCCTGCACCTTCACTATATATCCATGTAATATAGCCTACACCTTCACAATAAATCCATGTAATATAGCCTACACCTTCACAATAAATCCATGTAATATAGCCTGCACCTTCACAATATATCCATTATTTATTTTAGACAGGTCTAAAGAAGCATGATATGAAGAAAATGTAGTCAATTTCAGAAGAACAGAATAGCATACTCTGAGTTGTCCTTATGTTAGGTCCTGATCTGGCTATGCTTAGAATTCCGTGTCACTATTTTATAGTATGAAGAATACAATTGAACAAAGCTGAATTAAATAGAAAATATATTTTCTCAAGCGTTTTGAGGGACTGCGCACATGCTGCTATTGTGTGTTGAGCGGTTAAAATAGGTCCTCCTATATGCTTAATTTGAAGTTATTAATGTAACTTTAGTTGTTCTACAAACTTTGGGCTATATGTTTTGATTTTTAATACATATTTTTTAAATGTTATTTAACCTTTATTTAACTAGGCAAGTCAGTTAAGAACAAATTCTTATTTACAATGATGGCCTACACCGGCAAAACCAGGACGATTCTGGGCCAATTGTGTCCCGCCCTATAAAAATGGAGGAAAATGCCCTGCGTGCTGTAATCCATGGAGGAAAATGCCCTGCGTGCTGTAATCCATGGAGGAAAATGCCCTGCGTGCTGTAATCCATGGAGGAAAATGCCCTGCGTGCTGTAATCCATGGAGGAAAATGCCCTGCGTGCTGTAATCCATGGAGGAAAATGCCCTGCGTGCAATAGAAGAGAAGTCCAGGTCACAAAAAAAGTCCTCAGGTCATCTTGGAACAAAGCTGTCCTCTCCAACTCTTCCTCTGACGAAGCTAGGCTATTTCTAGAAGCGATGATGGCTTAGCAAGGCTTCTAATTGGCTAAAACAAAACAGGTTACTTTAGTTGGCATAAAAGGTCAAAATAATTAAGTGAATGGTACAATAGAAAATTAAACAACATTGACCCTGAAATGATTGACATGTTTCTTCTAAGTTTGCACATGAAACTAACACAAGTGTTTGATGCAATGGAAAACACCATAGGCTCATCAACAAAGGCTGTAGTAATGTTTATAGTACATCGTTTTAAGAGGACATTAGACTGGGATAAATAAGCACACCAATTCATCCTCATCATCATCATCATCATCATCATCATCAGGGTTTCAAACGTGGGGCAAAACACATCATAGGAGTTGACCATTAGTCTGAAAACCAACCATTTCTGTTCCTGGGACAGAGCAACAATGCACCACACCCAAATGTGAAAAGATAACGTTCAACTGGGCAACTATAGAACATATGGTTGCATGATGATGCAAAAGGGTTCATATTATTGCATTTGTAAGTGCATTTATAAGTGGTTAACTGGAGGCAAGCACTGACTGACGATCGCACTAGTTTGACCAATGCATTGTAACCTGTTCTTCACTGGTTTATAATGCATTTACAAATGATTAAATAACCATTAATAACGTAAGTATAAACCTTATTGTAAAGTGTTACC
Source organism: Brachymystax lenok tsinlingensis (assembly GCA_030435695.1). Lineage (NCBI taxonomy): Eukaryota > Metazoa > Chordata > Actinopteri > Salmoniformes > Salmonidae > Brachymystax > Brachymystax lenok. Next base: position 53,115,613 of record CM059792.1, read on the forward strand.
AATAACAGAAATACGTATTTATATAGGTATTTAAATAGTATTAATATACTAATCGTAATAAGTATTTAATACTGTATCTCTGTGTGTTCCAGCTGGGAGACAGTAAAGCGTCAGGATACAGCAACTCTCCAAGACCCACCAGATACCAGGTAACATACACCAGTAGGTTTAGGCTACTACATGATACTACAATTTCCCCTCTACCCATCATGAGGTTGATACAACCTAACCTATGTGTAACGCCCAGGCCCGAGATTACAGGCTGGAGCGTTTTGGTTTTGTCTTGGTGTAGGGTTTGTTTGTTCTAGGTGTCGTAGTTCTATGTTGGGTAATGGTTCCCAATTAGAGGCAGCTGTGTGTCGTTGTCTCTAATTGGGAACCATATTTAGGTTGGTAGGTTTCACTCTGGGTTGGTGGGTTATTGTATGTTCATAGCTGTTTTGTCATGTCAGTTATGTTCTTCGTTACGTTCTCCGTTTATTGTTTTGTTCCGTCTCGTTCCCGTGTGATCATTAAACATGTATTCTGGCTACATCGCTGCGTCTTGGTCTGTTCCCTCAGAAGAGAAACGTGACAGAATAACCCACCACCAAAAGACCAAGCAGCGAGAGACCCGGGAGCTTAGCTCTTGGGAAAAGGAGCTATTCTATGGAAGTGCTTGGGACCAGCCTGGAGAGTATCGTCGACCCAGAGAGGAACTGGAAGCAGCGGCGGCGGAGCGGCGCAGGTGTGAGGATCTGATGGGAGCATGGGATCCTGTGAGAGGCAGCCCGTAAGGCAGCCCCAAGAAACTTTTGGGGGGGGGCACACGAGGAGGTTGGCCGGTTCAGGAGGGACTCCTGAGCCAACTCCTCGTGCCTTGTGGAGAGAGCGTTGGGGAGAGCGTCGCACCAAAGGGACCCCGTGCTATGCAGTGTTGCGCACGGTTTCCCCTATACGGATTCAGAGGCCGGTGCGAGAGATTCCCGCTCCACTCATCAGTCGGGCGAAAATAAGTGTTCAGCCAGTAAGAGTGGTGCCATCTCTGCGCACTAAGTCCCCAGTGCGCCTCCTGGGACCCGGATATCCTGCTCCAGTTCTGCGAGCGGTGTCTCCGGCACGTGTCCACAGCCCAGTGCGAGAGATCCCAGCGTCACTCATTGGTCGGGCCGAGGTCTGTGTGCTACCTGGGAGAGTGGTGCCAGCTCTGCGAGCCAGGCCTCCAGTGCGCCTTTTGGGACCAAGTTATCCTGTGGTCCTACGGGCAGAATCTCCGGTACGAATCCACAGCCCAGTCCGAGAGATTCCAGCTCCACTCACCCGTGAGGCCAGGGTTAGTGAGCTAGCTGGAGGTAGGGTGTCGGCGCTCCATATCAGGTCCCCGGTCCGGGTGGAGGTTTCTACACGTCCAGTCCCTGTTCCACGTGCCAGGGTCCCCGTGCGCCCAGAGAGTCCAGCACGTCCTGTTCCGGCTCCGCGCACCCAGCTCCCCGTGCGCTCAGAGAGTCCAGCACGTCCTGTTCCGGCTCGCGCACTCCAGCTCCCGTGCGCTCAGAGAGTCCAGCACGTCCTGTTCGGCTCCGCGCACTCCAGCTCCCGTGCGCCAGAGAGTCCAGCACGCGTCCTGTTCGGCTCCGCGCACCCAGCTCCCGTGCGCTCAGAGAGTCCAGCACGTCCTGTTCGGCCCGCGCACCAAGCTCCCGTGCGCTTAGAGAGCCCAGTTCGGCCTGTTCCCGCTCCCGCACCAGAGTGCGCGTCCGAGCCCAGTTCGGCCTGTTCCCGCTCCGCACCAGAGTGCGCGTCCCGCGGCCACCAGGTTTGCACACATCTCAGGAGGGATTTTGTCCCACTCCTCTTTGCAGATCTTCTCCAAGTCATTAAGGTTTCGAGGCTGACGTTTGGCAACTCGAACCTTCAGCTCCCTCCACAGATTTTCTATGGGATTAAGGTCTGGAGACTGGCTAGGCCACTCCAGGACCTTAATGTGCTTCTTCTTGAGCCACTCCATTGTTGCCTTGGCCGTGTGTTTTGGGTCATTGTCATGCTGGAATACCCATCCACGACCCATTTCCAATGCCCTGGCTGAGGGAAGGAGGTTCTCACCCAAGATTTGATGGTACATGGCCCCGTCCATCGTCCCTTTGATGCGGTGAAGTTGTCCTGTCCCCTTAGCAGAAAAACACCCCCAAAGCATAATGTTTCCACCTCCATGTTTGACGGTGGGGATGGTGTTCTTGGGGTCATAGGCAGCATTCCTCCTCCTCCAAACACGGCGAGTTGAGTTGATGCCAAAGAGCTCCATTTTGGTTTCATCTGACCACAACACTTTCACCCAGTTGTCCTCTGAATCATTCAGATGTTCATTGGCAAACTTCAGATGGGCATGTATATGTGCTTTCTTGAGCAGGGGGACCTTGCGGGCGCTGGAGGATTTCAGTCCTTCACGGCGTAGTGTGTTACCAATTGTTTTCTTGGTGACTATGGTCCCAGCTGCCTTGAGATCATTGACAAGATCCTCCCGTGTAGTTCTGGGCTGATTCTCATGATCATTGCAACTCCACGAGGTGAGATCTTGCATGGAGCCCCAGGCCGAGGGCGATTGACAGTTCTTTTGTGTTTCTTCCATTTGTGAATAATCGCACCAACTGTTGTCACCTTCTCACCAAGCTGCTTGCCGATGGTCTTGTAGCCCATTCCAGCCTTGTGTAGGTCTACAATCTTGTCCCTGACATCCTTGGAGAGCTCTTTGGTCTTGGCCATGGTGGAGAGTTGGGAATCTGATTGATTGATTGCTTCTGTGGACAGGTGTCTTTTATACAGGTAACAAACTGAGATTAGGAGCACTCCCTTTAAGAGTGTGCTCCTAATCTCAGCTTGTTACCTGTATAAAAGACACCTGGGAGCCAGAAATCTTTCTGATTGAGAGGGTCAAATACTTATTTCCCTCATTAAAATGCAAATCAATTTATAACATTTTTCACATGCGTTTTTCTGGATTTTTTTGTTGTTATTCTGTCTCTCACTGTTCAAATAAACCTACCATTAAAATTATAGATTGATAATTTCTTTGTCAGTGGGCAAACGTACAAAATCAGCAGGGGATCAAATACTTTTTTCCCTCACTGTAGGAGCACAGGTCACAGACAGTGACATATTCAATACCACCTTGCCTGCATCTAGCTGATCAGTTGAATTGTTTATTGAACCTTTATTTAACTAGGCAAGTCAGTTAAGAACACATTCTTATTTACATTGACAGCCTAGGAACAGTGGGTTAACTGCCTTGTTCAGGGGCAGAATGACAGATTTTTACCTTGTCAGCTCAGGGATTCAATCTAGCCACCTTTCAGTTCCTGGCCCAACGCTCTAACTGCTAGGCTACCTGCCGCCCCATCTAAGGTGCAAGCATTAGTCGAACAGTTGCAAACAAGAGTTTCTATTGGACCAATTCAGCTATGTTTATCCCCATTTCAATTCTGTTTAAGAAATGTTTTTCAACAGATTATGCAGAATGAACACACCCCTAATCACACGCAAACACAGTTCATTTCGTAGCAGCCACAAACAAACAGCATGATCACTTTTCTCATAATTCCTTCTCTGATCTACACGCTCTCCTCCTCAAACCTTTTCCCTTCGCATACATCAGCTGTATGTGACCAGGTGAAAAAACCTTTCCAAGCCAAAGCTTCATATCATAACCTCTAACTGCTACACACAGCCTACATCGTTGTCACCATATTATCTAATGTCATAGTCAACAGAACTGACGCATTAGTAAACCTGTTACAGTCATGCAGTACAGTGTACAGTCAGCAAGCATTTTAGCAGTTACACCGGCGTGCCCTGGTGGCAATAAATGAATACAACCAAAAGCTTACCTTGACTTGTAAGAGTTTGAGTGTTGGATAGCCATAGCCAGTTAGCTAACACAGTATCCCTCTCTGTTTGAGCCGGGTGTTTGATTAGGCTAAACTAGCCAGTTAGCTAACACAGTATCCCTCTCTGTTTGAGCCGGGTGTTTGATTAGGCTAAACTAGCCAGCTAGCTAACACAGTATCCCTCTCTGTTTGAGCCGGGTGTTTGATTAGGCTAAACTAGCCAGCTAGCTAAAGTAGCTAAGTAAGTAAAAGTGGAAAAAAATACTACGAAATATAGCTAGCTCTCTCTCTCCCTTTCTCTTGCTTCTCAATATTTTTTTAAGAAATGTATTTGTTCAAAACTGTTCAACTATTGCCTTTCTCTCGCTTTGAGTCAACTACTCACCACATTGTATGCACTGCAGTGCTAGCTAGCTGTAGCTTATACTTTCAGTACTAGATTCATTCTCTGATCCTTTGATTTGGGGGACAACATGTCAGTTCATGCTGCAAGAGCTCTGATAAGTTAGAGGACTTCTTCCGGAAGTTGTCATAATTATGGAAGGGGAATGAGAACAATGAGCCGCTTAGGTTTTGTATAGAAGTCAATGTACCCAGAGGACAGAAGCTAGCTGTCCTCCGGCTACACCATGGTGCTACCCTACAGAGTGCTGTTGAGGCTACTGTAGACCTTCTTTGCAAAACAGTGTGTTTTAATAAATTATTTGGTGACGTGAATATGCAGTATTTAGTATATTTTCATAAAGAAAATGTAATGTTTGACTATTTACATTTTTATGAAAATCCCTGAAGAGGATGGTCCTCCCCTTTTTCCTCTGAGGAAGCTCCACTCACTCATACACTCACAATACCAGGTTACAATAAAGAATGTATATTTTGTAAGTGTATCTGTTCTGTGTGTGTGTGTGTTGCAGAAGATCATGAAGCGCCTTATAAAACGTTACATCATCAAAGCCCAGACGGACAAAGAAAATGACGAGATCAACGAAGGTGACTGACACACACACACTTCTGTCAGAAGCAATGCCCGAGTAGTTTTGAAACTTTATTCAACGTGAACTGTGTGGTCTGTCTGTCTGTCTGTCTGTCTGTCTGTGTAGGTGAGCTGAAAGAGATTAAGCAGGATATCTCCAGTCTGCGTTATGAGCTGCTGGAGGACAAGAATCACAATATGGAGGAGCTGCAGGAGCTTCTGGGGAGGCTGAGAGAGACTGACAACACACACAACACCGAGTAACATACACAGTAACACACACACAACACACACAGTAACACAAACAACACACAAACACACGTTTTAAGAAACAGGCCCTGGTTTCAGCTGCTGCATTGATGTCCTTCCTGCCTTCTTTCCAAGGACCACCTGGACTCAGCAGAATGTACAGTAATGAGTATATATTCTGTTCCATGAAAGAGGGAAACCAGGTACAACACAGCTGATCGGTATGCCACCCCCTGGGCCCAGTACACCTTGTCAAGCTGCGCCCTTAAAAACAACAGTGCTTATTAGGGAGCGACGGATTGGGGATAGTCATCCCTTTGTTATCCAACGGGTCTAGGTAGCCAGCTAGCTTCTCATCCACCGGAGGCATGTGGAAAATCCCCGGCCCCTCCATCCCCTCCACATCCATGAAGTGGGAATATCCATGCAACATCAGCTTGGCAGAATGTGCCTGGGCCCAGGTTGTCTTCAGCTCATCGAAAGAGTCTGGAAAAAGAGGCAAGCGGCGCAGGACTGCGGATAGCACCAGTAGCAGGTATGGACACCTTACGCCGTGGGGGAAGGACAGCCCCTCCGCTGACAGCCGCTCTGCCACATAGATAAATGAGCGGTGCACTAGAAGCAAGGGATTCCGTAGCAAGGATGTGTGGCTGCCCCGAAGACAAACCCTCAATCTTCTTTTAAGAAACCCCCCCTGACCCCCCTTGGAACCTACCATAGACACAACATCATCACTCCGTATTCTGCAACTTAGACTCCACCGAAGTACAGGCACCCAGGAGAGGAAAGCCAAATCAAGTCTACATAGCCTTCTTAGGAAGAAAGCTCTCGTAGGCATCTGGCACGAGACGGTTCGATCCAGGGCAGCCTGAGCAAGCACCCAGCTGAGACATACAAGACATGGTGAAACCACATGATTGTGGGCAAGGTCATGAATTAGAACCCGGCTGAACAGCCTTTGTCGACTCGTTCGTGCTAGTCATCTTACTTACAACCAGTGAGTGAGGCTAAACAGGCAGAAGAATAACTAACAAATTGGTAGGGAACTTCACAAAACTAGTTATCAAACTTTAACACACAAGCTCCAGAAGGATGAGCACTTCCTCCTTAAGTGGGACAATTAGGCTGGAGTAAAGCCTGATACATTTTGCTTTCCAATGTTTGTTTTTTAAGAAATTACTGAATTGTTCTGTTCAGGTGTGATTCGAGGTGAAGAGGTTCCTCTGGTTCTTCACCTGTGGAAGGCAGGGCTTCCGGTGAGGCATGGTGTTCATTGGCCTTGTCAGGTGTGATTCTAATGTTTTTCAGTAGAAGGCTCTAGCGCACAAACTCCCCATAGCTGTGTTGTACCTAGTTGACCGACTGAAAAGGAACCAGCAAACACATACAGGGACGTCTGCAGTGGAGATACCATTGACAAGAACTTAACAACACATACAGGGACTTCTGTAGTAGAGATGCCACTGACAATAAATTAACATGACCTGCACTTAAACCCCAAAACATGAGGATGCTTTCAGAATGTGGATGTTTTATTGTGCGGTAATCCAGGGGACATGACACCTACAAGTCAAAGAGACAGGCTCTTATCATTTAGATCAGGTATTCCCAAACTGGGGTACTCGCAAAGCTGTATGCCAAATAAAAATGTGATTCACATTTAGTTTTTTTTACATTTTCAAACAGTCCATTTATATTTTCCAACGGGGCTATACATTTGGGTGAGTTTTTTCCCCCTCATCTGAGTGGCCTCGTATCACTGCCAAAAATAAAAATAAACCATCTAGTGTTCAGCGAAATAACAACACAAAGTCAAATAATGAACATCCAATCACATTAACCGTTACTCTCTCGCGGGAATTCCACTAACAGTCCGTATGTAGCCAAACGTAGCTGCTGCTCATGTTGGTAGCTGTACTGATGGAGTAAAATCCATGACAGGGAGACATAGTGGAGTGGTAACGCGCGTGCAAGCAGTTGCTCCCGACGCCACTTGGGTACAGTGCAGCATCCACCGAGAGGCTCTTGCTGCCAAGGGAATGCCTGACAGCTTGAAAGACGTTTTGGACACTACAGTGAAAGTGGTTAACTTTGTTAAAGCAAGGCCCCTGAACTCTCGTGTATTTTCTGCACTATGCAATGATATGGGCAGCGACCATGTAACGCTTTTACAACATACAGAAGTGCGCTGGTTATCAAGGGGCAAAGTATTGACATGTTTTTTTAATTGAGATACGAGCTTAAAGTTTTCTTTACTGACCATCATTTTCACTTGTCTGACCGCTTGCATGATGACGGTTTCTCACACGACTGGCCTATCTGGGTGGTGTTTTCTCTCGCCTGAATGATCTGAATCTAGGATTACAGGGACTCTCCGCAACTATATTCAATGTGCGGAACAAAATTGAGGCTATGATTAAGAAGTTGGAGCTCTTCTCTGTCTGCATTAACAAGGACAACACACAGGTCTTTCCATCATTGTATGATTTTTTTGTGTGCAAATGAACTCAAGCTTACGGACAATGTCAAATGTGATATAGCGAAGCACCTGAGTGAGCTGGGTGCGCAATTACGCAGGTACTTTCCCGAAACGGACGACACAAACAACTCTATTCGTTATCCCTTTCATGCCCTCCAGTCCACTTACCGATACCTGAACATTGAAATTGAAATTGCAACAAGCGGTTCTGTGAAAACTGAATTTAATCAGAAGCCGCTGCCATATTTCTGGATTGGGCTGCGCTCAGAGTATCCTGCCTTGGCAAATCGCGCTGTTAAGACACTGATGCCCTTTGTAACCACGTACCTATGTGAGAGTGGATTCTCGTCCCTCACTAGCATGAAAACCAAATACAGGCACAGACTGTGTGTGGAAAATGATTTAAGACTGAGACTCTCTCCAATACAACCCAACATTGCAGAGTTATGTGCATCCTTTCAAGCACACCCTTCTCATTAACCTGTGGTGAGTTATTCACACTTTTTGATGAACAAATAAGGTTTTATATGTGAGATAATAAATAATTTTGCTCTTTATTTAACTATTATTATATTATTATTTGTGCCCTGGTCCTATAAGAGCTCTTTGTCACTTCCCACCAGCCGGGTTGTGACAAAAACTCACACTCATTCTTCTGTTTAATAAATGTATCGTATAGTGTGTGTGTGTGTGGCAGGCTTACAATGATGGCAAAAAACAACATTTGAGAGTGCGCTGACCCTGGTGCGAGAGGGGGTACGCAGCTGGAGGTTGAATGTTTGAGGGGGTACGGGACTATAACAAGTTTGGGAACCACTGATCTAGAGCCATTAGTACAATGGAGTGGTTGGCCTTGTAATTGGGGTACTGCTGACCCTGGTGCTAGAGGGGATAAGGGACTATACGTACGGGAACCACTGGTCTAGATGATGTGTTTTTATTGCTTTCTTATTCTAACATTTTTAGTGCGGCGCCAATAAAATATTTTCATCAAAAAATATGTTTTGTTCTTGATTTTTCTGTCCTGCATATTTCCCTCTACAGAAGGGTTTGATACTGGAAGTTCTACCACTCATTTAGATGCTAGTTCATAAATGACTGCTCCCACACAGTTACTTTACATTCATTGTACTGAATCACTGTAATATCAAGTCCAGTCACCACACTAGTACATTGATGTAGCCTAGGCCTATGAAACGGCCAACCGTTAAAATATGAGGTTATTAAAAAAGGCATTAAAATGCTCAAAATAGTCAACTATATTCCACAAATGATACAAAACAAGGTCAAGGAGTATAATGTAAGAAATAGTGTGTTCATAAGGCTCTATTCAATCGGTTTCAATTAAGTCACTAACAGGGATGTAAACAAATTTGTTCAAAACATTTGAGAGAATTAAGCGTTTTGTGCATATGGCACATTTCTGTGATTTTTTTTTCCCCAGCTCATGGAACATTGGATCAACACTTTATATGTTGCGTTTATATTTTTTGTTCAGTGTAGTTTGTAGGCCAAACCGTTCTGAAGCTACAGACCTTTTTCACATGAGAAGACTGATTTTCTGGACTGACAAACACAGCTCTAGCTTTGCCACCTTTCACAGCAGATGCGGAAGTGGTGGATTGAGATGCAGCCCTCGTCTCTCTCGTCGCTTAAACTGACATATTTGGGATTTATTTTATTTCGATTGATGCACGGGTGTAGAACATCCGTTTCTGTGAGGATCTCGTTATTCCCAAAAGGAAACATCTTCCTCAGTAATAAACTGTGGGTAACTCCGGTATTAAAAGAGCTCATCAACCAGAGAAAACTTGAATCAGGTGGCAGTAAAGAGGAAAGGAAACATATTCAGAGGCAAGTCAAAAGCAAAATGAAGGAGTGCAAGGCAGCATATAAAGACACATTAGAAAACATTTTCAAGGAGAAGGACAGCCTGGCAAGGGCTACAAACCCTCACAGGCTACAAACCCTCACAGGCTACGAACCCTCACAGGCTACAAACCATCACAGGCTACAAACCATCACAGGCTACGAACCCTCACAGGCTACAAACCATCACAGGCTACAAACCATCACAGGCTACGAACCATCACAGGCTACGAACCCTCACAGGCTACAAACCATCACAGGCTACAAACCATCACAGGCTACAAACCATCACAGGCTACGAACCCTCACAGGCTACAAACCATCACAGGCTACGAACCATCACAGGCTACGAACCCTCACAGGCTACAAACCATCACAGGCTACGAACCATCACAGGCTACGAACCCTCACAGGCTACAAACCCTCACAGGCTACAAACCATCACAGGCTACGAACCATCACAGGCTACGAACCCTCACAGGCTACAAACCCTCACAGGCTACGAACCATCACAGGCTACGAACCATCACAGGCTATGAACCCTCACAGGCTACAAACCCTCACAGGCTACAAACCATCACAGGCTACAAACCCTCACAGGCTACAAACCATCACAGGCTACGAACCCTCACAGGCTACAAACCATCACAGGCTACGAACCATCACAGGCTACGAACCATCACAGGCTACGAACCATCACAGGCTACGAACCCTCACAGGCTACAAACCCTCACAGGCTACAAACCATCACAGGCTACAAACCCTCACAGGCTACAAACCATCACAGGCTACAAACCCTCACAGGCTACAAACCATCACAGGCTACGAACCCTCACAGGCTACGAACCCTCACAGGCTACAAACCCTCACAGGCTACAAATCATCACAGGCTACAAACCCTCACAGGCTACAAACCATCACAGGCCACGAACCATCACAGGCCACGAACCATCACAGGCTACGAACCCTCACAGGCTACGAACCCTCACAGGCTACGAACCATCACAGGCTACGAACCCTCACAGGCTACAAACCATCACAGGCTACGAACCATCACAGGCTACAAACCATCACAGGCTACAAACCAAAGAGACATTGTATGACCATCGTAAATGACCTTGCAGGTTTGACATGTGTGATTTTACATCGCAGCAGAAAGTGGCCTTGGACAGTATAGACAGTAAACCAGCTGTTGATATACAGATCTCTGTGAATGAAGTCAAACAGTACTTTCAACGTGTCAACCTACGAAAATCATATGGTCCAGACGACATCAAGGCACTTCAGGCATACGCAGACCAGCTCGCATTACCGTTCCAGAAGCTGTTCCAGCTGTCACTGAACAGTGGGATAATTACTTATGTTAGAAGTCACTGATTGTCCCAATACTGTCACGTCCAGGCCTGAAATGACAGGCTGGCGTGTTTTTTGCTTTGGTTTTGGTGTAGGGTTTTTGTTCTAGGTGATATATTTCTATGTTGGGGTAATGGTTCCCAATTAGAGGCAGCTGTGTGTTGTCTCTAATTGGGAACCGTATATATATTTGGGGTTTTCATTTAGGTTTTGTGGGTGATTGTTTGGACATAGCTTGTTTGTGTTTAGTGTGTTCATCTTCACGATCTTCGTTACGTTTACCTTTTGTTGTTTTACCCAGTTACGTGAGTTTCGTTTTGGATAATAAACATGTATACTGGATGCCTCGCTGCGCCTTGGTCTGTCCCTTATGAAGATCGTGACAAATACCTAAAAACAACAAAAGAAAATAACGATTTACGTCCTGGAGCCCTGACATCTGTACCCATGAAATGTTTTGAAAAAATTATAAAAAAAAACGAATTCTCTCTAGTCTCTCATCCCAGTTAGACTCAAACCAATTCACATACCATGCCTCCAGGGGTGTTGATGACGCATTGCTGGTCATGCTGAACAATATCTACCAACATTGAGAAAAGGCAAAAAGCCTAGTGAAAATTGTATTCATTGACTTCAGGAGCACGTTTAACACCATCCAACCCCACCTACTGGTGGACAAGCTGGTGGGTGTGAACTCTCAACCGATCAAGTGGATTTATAGTTTCCTTGTGAACCGTAACAAGTGAAGTTTAACTCTGCATCTAGAACGGTGAATACGGGAGGCCCTCAAGGTTGCGTACTTTCACAGACACAGTACACAAACGATTGTCAAGCCTCTGACTCAGCCCACACGTTTCAAATATTTAGATGACACCACCAGACCTGACTGGCCTTGACCAGCACAAAAACATCCTGTGGCGTTCTGCATTGGCATCGAACAGCCCCCGTGATATGCAACTTTTCAGGGAAGTTAGGAACCAATATACACAGGCAGTTAGGAAAGCCAAGGCTAGCTTTTTCAAACTGAAATTTGCATCCTGTAGCACAAACTCCAAAAGGTTCTAGGACAATGTAAAGTCCATGGAGAATAAGAGCACCTCCTCCCAGCTGCCCACTGAACTGAGGCTAGGAAACACTGTCACCACCGATAAATCCACGATAAATGAGAATTTCAATAAGCATTTTTCTACGGCTGGCCATGCTTTCCACCTGGCTACCCCTACCCCGTTTAACACCCCCACAGCAACTCGCCCAAGCCTCCCCATTTCTCCTTCACCCAAATCCAGATAGCTGATGTTCTGAAAGAGTTGCAAAATCTGGACCCCTACAAATCAGCCGGGCTAGACAAGTTTGGGGTCTAGAGTGTCTCCCCCTTTGAAGAGGGGGATGACTGTGGCAGCTTTCCAATCTCAGGACAGAGGGTTGTAGTCTTGGCCAGGTACAGGTCCTCCACTGACTGCACCTGGTTGGGCACGGCTGGCTTCCTCAACTCACATTCCACATCCATACGGCCGATATTATGAACCACCAAAATAGGCTGCATGGCTCCACTAATGAGCTCCATGGAGGCATTCACATGTGGTAGAGAGATTCCCCTGGTCACCTATAGAGACCTGCCCCCTGTGTCTTACATGTTGAAGGCCCCAGTCATCCCTGTCTGTACCTGGCCTTGTTGAAAAACAAGTGAACAATGAGATTATACACAAAAAATAGGCTCCTATACTGAGAAAAATATAACCGCAACATGTGAAGTGTTGGTCCCGTGTTTTCATGAGCTGAAATAAAAGATCCCAGAAATGTTGCATACGCACAAAAAGTTTATTTCTCACAAATTAATTAACATCCCTGTTAGCGAGCATTTCTCCTTCGCCAAGATAATCCATCCACCTGACAGGTGTGGCATATCAAGAAGCTGATTAAACAGCATGATCATTACACAGGTGCACCTTGTGCAGGGGACAATAACAGGCCACTCTAAAATGTGACGTTTTTTCCCACAACACAATGCCACAGATGTCTGAAGTTTTGAGGGAGTGTGCAATTGGCATGCTGACTGCAGGAATGTTGCCAGAGAATTTAATGTTAATTTCTATACCTTAAGCCACCTCCAACATCGTTTTAGGGAATTTGGCAGTACGTCCAACCGGCTTCACAACCGCAGACCACGTGTAACCACGCCAGCCCAGGACCTCCACATCCGGCTTCTTCACCTGCGGGATCGTCTGAGACCAGCCACCCGGACAAGCTGATGAAACTGTGGGTTTGCACAACAGAAGAATTTCTACGTTGTGTGGGACGAGCGGATTGATAATGTCAACGCTGTGAACAGAGTGCCCCGTGGTGGTGGGGTTATGGTATGGGCAGGCATAAGCTACAGACACCGAACACAATTGCATTTTATCGATGGCAATTTGAATGCATAGAGATACTGTGACGAGATCCTGAGGCCCATTGTCGTGCCATTCATCTGCCATCACGTCATGTTTCAGCATGATAATGCACACCCTCATGTCGCAAGGATCTGTACACAATTCCTGGAAGCTGAAAAGCTAAGGTAACTGAGCTAAATGACTATCGCCCCGTAGCACTCACTTCCGTCATCATGAAGTGCTTTGAGAGACTAGTCAAGGATCATATCACCTCCATCCTGCCAGACACCCTGGACCCACTCCAATTTGCTTACCGTCCCAATAGGTCCACAGACGACGCAATCGCAATCACACTGCATACTGCCCTAACCCATCTGGACAAGAGGAATACTTATGTAAGAATGCTGTTCATCGTCTACAGCTCAGCATTTAACACCATAGTTCCCTCCAAGCTCGTCATTAAGCTTGAGACCCTAGGTCTCGACCCCAGCCCTGTGCAACTGGGTCCTGGACTTCCTGGCGGGCGGCCCCAGGTGGTGAGGGTAGGAAACAACACCTCCACCCCGCTGATCCTCAACACTGGGGCCCCACAAGGGTGCGTTCTCAGCCCTCTCCTGTACTCCCTGTTTACCCATGACTGCGTGGCCAAGCACGCATCCAACTCAATCATCAAGTTTGCTGACGACACTACAGTGGTAGGCTTGATTACCAACAACGACGAGACGGCCTACAGGGAGGAGGTGAGGGCCCTCGGAGTGTGGTGTCAGGAAAATAACCTCTCACTCAACGTCAACAAAACAAAGGAGATGATCGTGGACTTCAGGAAACAGGAGAGGGAGCACCCCCCTATCCACATCGAGGGGACAGTAGTGGAGAAGGTGGAAAGTTTTAAGTTCCTCGGCGTACACATCACGGACAAACTGAATTGGACCACCCACACAGACAGCGTGGTGAAGAAGGTGCAACAGTGCCTCTTCAAACTCAGGAGGCTGAAGAAATTCGGCTTGTCACCAAAATCACTCACAAACTTCTACAGATGCACAATCGAGAGCATCCTGTCGGGCTGTATCACCGCCTGATACGGCAACTGCTCCGCCCACAACCGTAAGGCTCTCCAGAGGGTAGTGAGGACTGCACAACGCATCACCGGGGGTAAACTACCTGCCCTTCAGGACACCTACACCAACCGATGTCACAGGAAGGCCTAAAAGATCATCAAGGACAACAACCCCCCGAGCCACTGCCTGTTCACCCCGCTATCATCCAGAAGGCGAGGTCAGTACAGGTGCATCAAAGCTGGGACCGAGAGACTGAAAAACAGCTTCTATCTCAAGGCCATCAGACTGTTAAACAGCCGTCACTAACATTGAGTGGCTGCTGCCAACATACTGACTTAAATCTCTAGACACTTTAATAATTATAATTGGATGTAACAAATGTATCACTAGCCACTTTAAACAATTTTGTATATAATGTTTACATATCCGACATTACTCATATCAAATGTATACACTGTACTCTATACCATCTACTGAATCTTGCCTATGCCGTTTGGCCATCGACTCAAATCTCTAGCCACTTTAATAATTATAATTGGATGAAATAATGTATCACTAGCCACTTTAAACGATGCATTTATATAATGTTACATATCCTACATTACTCATCTCATATGTGTACTCTATACCATCTACTGCATCTTGCTTACGCCGGTCAGCCATCGCTCATCCATATATTTATATGTACATACTCGTATTCATTCCTTTACTCTTGTGTGTATAAGGTAGTTGTTGTGAATTTGATATATTACTTGTTAGATACAACTGCATGGTCGGAACTAGAAGCACAAGCATTTCACTACACTCGCATTAACATCTGCTAACCTTGTGTATGTGACAAATACAATTTGATTTGATTTTGATTTCAAGAGGAGTGGGACAATATTCCACAGGCCACAATAAACAGCCTGATCAACTCTACTGAGGCCCATTGTCGTGCCATTCACCCCGCTGCCATCACGTCAGCCTGATCAACTCTACTGAGGCCCATTGTCGTGCCATTCATCCCGCTGCCATCACGTCAGCCTGATCAACTCTACTGAGGCCTATTGTCGTGCCATTCACCCCGCTGCCATCACGTCAGCCTGATCAACTCTACTGAGGCCCATTGTCGTGCCATTCACCCCGCTGCCATCACGTCAGCCTGATCAACTCTACTGAGGCCCATTGTCGTGCCATTCACCGCGCTGCCATCACGTCAGCCTGATCAACTCTACTGAGGCCCATTGTCGTGCCATTCACCCCGCTGCCATCACGTCAGCCTGATCAACTCTACTGAGGCCCATTGTCGTGCCATTCACCCCGCTGCCATCACGTCAGCCTGATCAACTCTACTGAGGCCCATTGTCGTGCCATTCACCCCGCTGCCATCACGTCAGCCTGATCAACTCTACTGAGGCCCATTGTCGTGCCATTCATCCCGCTGCCATCACGTCAGCCTGATCAACTCTACTGAGGCCCATTGTCGTGCCATTCACCCCGCTGCCATCACGTCATCCTGATCAACTCTACTGAGGCCCATTGTCGTGCCATTCACCCCGCTGCCATCACGTCAGCCTGATCAACTCTACTGAGGCCCATTGTCGTGCCATTCACCCCGCTGCCATCATGTCAGCCTGATCAACTCTACTGAGGCCCATTGTCGTGCCATTCACCCCGCTGCCATCACGTCATCCTGATCAACTCTACTGAGGCCCATTGTCGTGCCATTCACCCCGCTGCCATCACGTCAGCCTGATCAACTCTACTGAGGCCCATTGTCGTGCCATTCATCCCGCTGCCATCACGTCAGCCTGATCAACTCTACTGAGGCCCATTGTCGTGCCATTCACCCCGCTGCCATCACGTCATCCTGATCAACTCTACTGAGGCCCATTGTCGCCATTCACCCCGCTGCCATCACGCCAGCCTGATCAACTCTACTGAGGCCCATTGTCGTGCCATTCACCCCGCTGCCATCACGTCAGCCTGATCAACTCTACTGAGGCCCATTGTCGTGCCATTCACCCCGCTGCCATCATGTCAGCCTGATCAACTCTACTGAGGCCCATTGTCGTGCCATTCACCCCGCTGCCATCACGTCAGCCTGATCAACTCTACTGAGGCCCATTGTCGTGCCATTCACCCCGCTGCCATCACGTCATCCTGATCAACTCTACTGAGGCCCATTGTCGTGCCATTCACCCCGCTGCCATCACGCCAGCCTGATCAACTCTACTGAGGCCCATTGTCGTGCCATTCATCCCGCTGCCATCACGTCAGCCTGATCAACTCTACTGAGGCCCATTGTCGTGCCATTCACCCCGCTGCCATCACGTCAGCCTGATCAACTCTACTGAGGCCCATTGTCGTGCCATTCACCCCGCTGCCATCACGCCAGCCTGATCAACTCTACTGAGGCCCATTGTCGTGCCATTCACCCCGCTGCCATCACGCCATCCTGATCAACTCTACTGAGGCCCATTGTCGTGCCATTCACCCCGCTGCCATCACGTCAGCCTGATCAACTCTACTGAGGCCCATTGTCGTGCCATTCATCCCGCTGCCATCACGTCAGCCTGATCAACTCTACTGAGGCCCATTGTCGTGCCATTCACCCCGCTGCCATCACGTCATCCTGATCAACTCTACTGAGGCCCATTGTCGTGCCATTCACCCCGCTGCCATCACGTCAGCCTGATCAACTCTACTGAGGCCCATTGTCGTGCCATTCACCCCGCTGCCATCATGTCAGCCTGATCAACTCTACTGAGGCCCATTGTCGTGCCATTCACCCCGCTGCCATCACGTCAGCCTGATCAACTATACTCCAAGGAGATGTGTCACGCTGCATGAGGAAAATGGTGGTCACACCAGATACTGACTGGTTCTCTGATCCACGCCCCTACCTTTTATCTAAAGGTCTCTGTGACCAACAGATGCAGATCTGTATTCCCAGTCATGTGAAATTCATAGATTAGGGCCTAATGAATTTATTTTAATTGACTGATTTCCTTATACGAACCGTAACTCAGTACAATCGTGGAAATTGTTGCTTATATTTTGTTGTTTATATTTTTGTTCAGTGTAGGATGGGTTATATGACATTGAAGATTTGCTCAAAGCAGCCAACTAAAGTAATGTAGTTAACATCAGTTGAATCACAAAGGGAGCTGGTCTGAGTGCATCTCCTCAGTTCAGTAGAACAACAACTGACATTGCATTTTATCATGGGCACAGTTTCTATCTGTGATGTTTTAAGGAGGTCTCACCCCCAGTGAGGACATCGCTCCCAGCAGGTCTCCTTGCTGAGGGTGGTGATCACCACTGCTTCTCGTGAGGTGAGTCTGATGTTAACCATGTCAATGTAATGTAACATAAAGGTACAGACACATGCATATTGTTGTATGGTGGTATTATACATGTTGTATTGTAGATATGTGGTGGTGTAATAATAGGATGTACTGTTTTATATGTAATGTAAGTGCTTTAATATGTTTGGACCCCAGGAAGAGTAGCTGCTACCTTGGCATCCCTAATCAATACAAATACGTCATGCCTCATGTCTATAACATGGGGGAAAGGGGACATCTATACATTCAATGTTTTACACTATTGTATTTCATGAGTTACTGACCTGTCCGTCCACAGGGTCTTTGTGCGCTCGCACTCGGATCCCACTAGCACAGGATGTCCATGCACCGGATGGTCTGAGGGATTCACTCCTGTTGGACTGGAAAACAAAGATATATTTGGTCAGCGGTAAGTCTTTTTCAATGCCGTATCACCATCTTTATCTGGATAGAAAACACATTGTTTATCAAAACACAAACCCACCTTGGACTATGTGACAAGTGGTCCCTCAACACCCAAATTCTCATGCCTCATTGTCTGTTCTTGTTTCCCAAACAACAGTCTGGATCCTCCTCTTCTGTCATGGTGGATGAGTCTGGATCCTCCTTTTCTGTCACAGTGGATGAGTCTGGATCCTCCTTTTCTGTCACAGTGGATGAGTCTGGATCCTCCTCTTCTGTCACGGTGGATGAGTCTGGATCCTCCTCTTCTGTCACGGTGGATGAGTCTGGATCCTCCTCTTCTGTCACGGTGGATGAGTCTGGATCCTCCTCTTCTGTCACGGTGGATGAGTCTGGATCCTCCTCTTCTGTCACGGTGGATGAGTCTGGATCCTCCTCTTCTGTCATGGTGGATGAGTCTGGATCCTCCTCTTCTGTCACGGTGGATGAGTCTGGATCCTCCTCTTCTGTCACGGTGGATGAGTCTGGATCCTCCTCTTCTGTCACAGTGGATGAGTCTGGATCCTCCTCTTCTGTCACAGTGGATGAGTCTGGATCCTCCTCTTCTGTCACGGTGGATGAGCTACCCTTTCTGGTAAATACAGGACCATTTCTCTTTTACACCGCAAAATAGCAGCTGCAGATCCGAGTTTTGTCACTGGGTTTCTGGTCTGCCCATCTAAAAGACAAAACGTTTTGTTTTACTTTTACTAGCTAGCTAAGTTGATTACTAAAACATAACCCACAGACTTGACTATAGACCAAAGTCCAGGCTATGTTACCGTTACTATCTGCACATCTAAAATCCTGTTATGTGGATGAGACATTTCTGCTGGAATGGAGGAATTATCTGGAATGCTCAACTAGATCAGAACAGTCTAGGACAGGGATCATCCATTAGATCAGGACAGTCTAGGACAGGGATTATCAACTAGATCAGAACAGTCTAGGACAGGGATCATCCATTAGATCAGGACAGTCTAGGACAGGGATCATCAACTAGATGATCAGGACAGTCTAGGACAGGGGTCATCAACTAGATTCAGGCCTACCGAGTGGTGCAGTGGTCTAAGGCACTGCATCACAGTTGCTAGCCGTGCCACTAGAGATCCTGGTTCGAGTCCAAGCTCTGTCGCAGCCGGCCGCTCCTGGAAGACCCATCGGGCAGCGCACAATTGGCCCAGGGTCGTCTGGGTTAGAGGAGGGTTTGGCCGGCAGGGATGTCTTTGTCCCATCGCGCCCTAGTGACTCCTGTGGCGGGCCGGGCGCATGCACGCTGACAGGGTCATTCAAAAAAATTAAGGTAGGTAGCTAGGTAATTAATTATATAAATGATTTACACGAGAAACTAAAAAGGCTACAATATCTACTCGCTAGGTTACTTGCTACTTGTCGATGAGCATTTGCATGGAGAAATATGGAGGTTTTCCCGGCCTTGAGTGATAAGTGACCTTGTCCGAGAGAGATTTGCGCGGTTACCAAAACGTCAAAACGTAAGCCTTCACAAAACACAGCCCTTATTTAAAGTAGTACTAAAATCCCCTACGTAAAAACGAATGGTGGAAAAACGATTGGAACCATTTCCGGGTTTTACGAGTATTATAACTCCTACTGTGGTACTCAATTGCCCCACATACAAAAACTGAATAACTAATGACGTGCTTAACACGTCAAACCCTCTCGCTTCGCTTCTTCCTCTCTGTAGGGGTCAGAACAGGGGCCAGGTCTAGAAGCGCGGTTTCGACTACTTGCTCAGAGACTGAAGAGGAAGACGAGACATCCCACTCTGTTTTTTTCTGGTTACATTTTTCTGGTTCAATGAACTAAGCAGACGAGAACCAGCTGCTATCAGAGACACGCCCCCCTTAGAGAGAGAGACAGCTAAATGGGAGCTCTCACATCTTTCAACATGTTTTTTTACAAAAGGATAGATTGAGTTAGATAAACTTGGATTTTTCTGCAGGTACATATGCAGGATGCTACCCTCCACAGCATGGCCTTTGCTCCAGATCAAAATTCCAAACCTACAACCTAATTTTAACCAAAATTAACTGCAGAGATTACTGCTTCCAAGGTTATTTTTCCAAGCTATACAGAGGGTGCTCTAGCCAACAAACAACAGAGATCTGAGGACACCATCCAACCTGGAACTGAGCTCCCAGGCTTGTAAGGACAGACCAGAAAAAAATTCAATTGTCACCAAGGTATGAAGTAAAAGGGCTTTTGGCCCAACAAGTGTCAGGAGTCTTTGAAGCCCCCTCTGAAGCCCCCTCGTGCTGTTCAAAGACAATTCACTGGCATTTTCTTTAAGAAATCTGCCTCCAGAAATAAAAGCTTCTCCCAAGTGGGTGTGACACCTACTCCCGTTGCCTGCTGCACTGCTGCTTGGATTCCACCTGGCGATCTGTTCACCATCTGGTCTGGCCTGTCTCCCTCTGTCTAGTACCGGTACCTCCACCACACTCACCCCTCTCTCCCGAGCTTTCACTCGCCTCCAGCACGCACACACTGTTGGGGCGAATGACTCTGAACTTACAACGGCTAGTCGTTATATATTTTTTTTCTTGTGCATCTTGCTATTTTCCTCATGACTCCTGCATACTTTGACTACAAACATTCTTTACCCAACCGTGGGACAGACTGTGTGTTCCCACACTCGGGACTCTGACTCTCTATTGGTTACACAGACTTTTGGCCTCCCATCCTATTCTAACCACCTCTCGCTGGCTTTGTATTCATGTTACCTAATTAAATTTTTGTACAATATGATCTTGTTGCCACCTGATAATCATTCAGATGTCATAAATCAACACTGCAGAGCGCTCGTCCTGTCCTCTGCTGTGCCTTGATTGTATTACTGCTGATGATATCTGGAAATGTGCATGTACACCCTGGCCCATCTACTGTTGCTAGACCCAATTCTGACTTTTGCTCCGATATCTGCTTCACTGATTTCTGCTCTCGTAAAAGCCTGGGTTTTCTGCAGGTTAACACTAGAAGCGTATTACCTAAAATGGATCAATTTAAAGTGTGGGTTCACAGCTCCAATCCAGATGTGCTGGTCATTACTGAGACGTGGTTAAGGAAGAGTGTTTTGAATACTGATGTTAACCTTTCTGGTTATAACCTTTTTCGGCAAGATCTTCCAAAGGGGGAGTGGCAATCTTTACCAAGGATCACCTTCAGTGCTCGGTTGTCTCCACCAAGTCTGTCCCCAAACAATTTGATTTGCTGGTTTTAAGCATTCAACTTTCAAATAGCTCTTTGTTGACTGTTGCTGGGTGTTATCGTCCTCCATCAGCACCGGCCTGTACCCTACCTGCCCTAAGCTCTCTCCTAGCCCCTTACACCAAGTCTGAATGTGTCCTGCTAGGTGACCTAAACTGGGACATGCTTAAACATCTTAGGGATTGCCCCCTTTTTTTCAATTTTCACCTAAATGACCCAAATCTAACTGCCTGTAGCTCAGGACCTGAAGCAAGGATATGCATATTCTTGGTACCATTTGAAAGGAAACACTTTGAAGTTTGTGGAAATGTGAATTGAATGTAGGAGAATAACACAATATATCTGGTAGAAGAAATTACAAAGAAAAAAACAACATATTTTTCTACATCTTTGAAATGCAAGAGAAAGGTCATAGTTCTAGCCATCACTCTGGTTGTAATTCCGATGGTGTCCACAAGATGGCAGCAGTGCATGTGCAAAGTTTCAGACGGATAACTTGAAGTATGCGCAAGTGAACAAGACTCATAGTGTGAAGTCCCCAGGTACATTTGGGCAAATCGTGAAGACATTTGCATTCATATTCAATTTTTCTGCAAGAATATCGTCAAATCAGTATACTTGGACTTTGATTTAGCTTTTCCAGTATTAGTAGCCATATTATTAGTTAAACATTTGCAAAACAACCAGTTTTCATAACTCTGAATATCCTTATAATTTTGGTCCAAAATTAAAATGAATCGCACAAGGTTAGTGGCTACATTTTATGACATATACATGGTTTGGCTATCTAGCTAGCTTTGTTTGACTCCAATTGGTGCTTATTTGACAAAGATACAGTCGTTCAAGTGATGGCCGCTCGCATCATCGGCGTGCCATGAAGGCATCGCTCTCTGACCAAATATGGTGTCCTATAGGATATACTACACTCCTAATTAAATAGTGAAGTCTTGTTACCTTCTAGGATCTCTGAGGAATACATACGAACGTGATTTGACTCGTTGAAACAACATTTAGGGTGAGATTTTCATAGATTCCTTTCTTTGCAAATTGAATGAGTGGAAATACAAAATCAATCATGCATGCTATTTGGACCTTTTGAGGATATGAAAAATGATTTTATCTAACAAAACGACACTTCATGTTATCTCTGGGACCCTTTGGATGATAAATCAGAGCAAGTTATCAGAATGTAAGTACACATTTCACCTTCAGAGGTGAATTTCTCAACCCTATCGCGGTGGAAAAGTGTTTTGTTGTTAGGAGCTCTCCTCAAACAATAGCATGGCATTTTTCCACAGTAATAGCTTCTGTAAATTGGACAGTGCAGTTATATTAACAAGAATTTAAGCTTTCAGCCGACATAGGACACTTATATGTACTGACATTTGTTGTTTCTCTAAAATCTGCAATCTTGACAACATGCTGCATGATTTACAACTGTCCTGTTGACGGAACGCCGATCCTTGTTTAAACCACCTGACCAAGTCCTAAAGCAATGGGACTCCTTAAGTCTTTCTCAGATGATTACCAATGATTGTTCATAATGGCTGCTCAGTGAAATGACCTGTCCTGATTTGTCATGGACGCTTGCTAAAAAACTTCCATTAGCAAGCCGTCCTTCATGACCTGGTATAGAATGGTATAGAATCAGCTTGATCCCCTCTGTCGAAGACGCTTGGACCTTCTTTTTTGATATTTTCAGTGTTATTGTTAACGAACACGCCCCCATAAAGAAAATGAGAATTAAAAACCGGTTCAGCCCCTGGTTGGACCGTGATCTTGCAGAATTACTCCACCTCAAGAATTGAATTTTATTTTTGGGGCGGCAGGTAGTCTAGTGGTTAGAGCTTTGGACTTCTAACCGGAAGGTTGCAAGGTCGAATCCCCGAATCCTAGAACAAGGCAGTTAACCCACTGTTAGGCGCTGAAGATGTGGATGTCGATTAAGGCAGCCCCCCGCACCTCTCTGATTCAGAGTTGGGTTAAATGCGGAAGACACATTTCAGTTGAAGGCATTCAGTTGGACAACTGACTAGGTATCCCCCCTTCCCTTTCCCCATTTGGCAAAAGGCTCGGCACACACACTCAGGCTGACTCGCTATTGTTCAGGCAAATGAGAAATAAGTGCACTCAGGCTATCCGGAAGGCCAAAGTTAGTTACTTTAAGGAGCAGTTCTCTCTCAGTGGGTTTAACTCCAAGAAGTTCTGGAAAACGGTTAAAGACCTGGAGAATAAACCCTCCTCCTCACAGCTGCCTTAATGTTGATGATGTGGTTGTTACTGACAAGAAGCACATGGCTGAGCTCTTTAATCACCACTTCATTAAGTCAGGATTCCTATTTGACTCAGCCATGCCTCCTTGCCCATCCAACATTTCCTCATCTCCCACCCCTTCTGATGTGACTAGCCCGATGCTCCTCCCTCTTTTTCCCCTGCCCCGCTACAAAGTTTCTCCCTGCAGGCGGTCACTGAGTCTGAGGTGGTAGAGGAGCTCCTGGAACCTGACCCTTTCTTCTTTAAGGTTGCTGCCCCTATCATCGCCAAGCCTGTCTCTGACCTTTTTAACCTGCCTCTCCTCTCTGGGGAGGTTCCCATGGCTTGGAAGGCAGCCACGGTTCGTCCTTTATTTAAAGGGGGAGATCAAGATGATCCTAACTGTTATAGGCCAATTTCTATTTTGCCCTGTTTATCAAGTGTTGGAAAAACTTGTCAATAATCAACTGGCTTTCTTGATGTCTATAGTATTCTCTCGGGTCTGCAATCTGGTTTCCTCTCAGGTTATGGATGTGTCACTGCAACCTTAAAGGTCCTCAATGATGTCACCATTGCACTTGATTCTAAGCAATGTTGTGCTGCTATTTTATTGACTTGGCCAAAGCTTTTGATACGGTAGACCATTCCGTGATTGTGGGCCGGCTAAGGACTATTGGTGTCGCTGAGGGTCTTTGGCCTGGTTTTCTAACTACCTCTCTCAAAGAGTGCAGTGTATAAAGTCAGAAAATCTGCTGTCTCAGCCTGTCCCCAAGGGAGTACCCCAAGGCTCGATCCTAGGCCCCACGCTCTTCTCAATTTACAACAACATAGCTCAGGCAGTAGGAAGCTCTATCATCCATTTATATGCAGATGACACAGTCTTATACTCAGCTGGCCCCTCCCCAGAATTTGTGTTAAATGCTCTACAACAAAGCTTTCTTAGTGTCCAACAAGGTTTCTCTGCCCTTAACCTTGTTCTGAACACCTCCAAAACAAAGGTAATGTGGTTTGGTAAGAAGAATGCCCCTCTCCCCACAGGTGTGATTACTACCTCTGAGGGTTTAGAGCTTGAGGTCGTCACCTCATACAAGTACTTGGGAGTATGACTAGACAGTACACTGTCCTTCTCTCAGCACATATCAAAGCTGCAGGCTTAAGTTAAATCTAGACTTGGTTTCCTCTATCGTAATCGCTCCTCTTTCACCCCAGCTGACAAACTAACCCTGATTCAGATCACCATCCTACCCATGCTAGATTACGGAGACATCATTTATAGATCGGCAGGTAAGGGTGCTCTCATGCGGCTAGATGTTCTTTACCATTCGGCCATCAGATTTGCCACCAATGCTCCTTATAGGACACATCACTGCACTCTATACTCCTCTGTAAACTGGTCATCTCTGTATACCCGTCGCAAGACCCACTGGTTGATGCTTATTTATAAAACCGTCTTAGGCCTCACTCCCCCCTATCTGAGATATCTACTGCAGCCCTCATCCTCCACATACAACACTCGTTCTGCCCGTCACATTCTGTTAAAGGTCCCCAAAGCACACACATCCCTGGGTCGCTCCTCTTTTCAGTTCGCTGCAGCCAGCGACTGGAACGAGCTGCAACAAACACTCAAACTGGACAGTTTTATCTCCATCTCTTCATTAAGACTCAATCATGGACACTCTTACTGACAGTTGTGGCTGCTTTGTGTGATGTATTGTTGTCTCTACCTTTGTGCTCTTTGTGCTGTTGTCTGTGCCCAATAATGTTTGTACCATGTTTTGTGCTGCTACCATGCTGTGTTGCTGCCTTAGGTCTCTTTATGTAGTGTTGTGTCTCTCCTGTTGTGTTGCTGCCTTAGGTCTCTCTATGTAGTGTTGTGTCTCTCCTGTTGTGTGCTGCTTAGGTCTCTTTATGTAGTGTTGTGTCTCTCCTGTTGTGATGCTACCATGCTGTGATGCTGCCTTAGGTCTCTCTATGTAGTGTTGTGTCTCTCCTGTTGTGATGCTGCCTTAGGTCTCTTTATGTAGTGTTGTGTCTCTCCTGTTGTGTGCTGCCTTAGGTCTCTCTATGTAGTGTTGTGTCTCTCCTGTTGTATGCTGCCTTAGGTCTCTTTATGTAGTGTTGTGTCTCTCCTGTTGTGTGCTGCCTTAGGTCTCTTTATGTAGTGTTGTGTCTCTCCTGTTGTGATGCTACCATGCTGTGTTGCTGCCTTAGGTCTCTTTATGTAGTGTTGTGTTCTCCTGTTGTGATGCTGCCTTAGGTCTCTCTATGTAGTGTTGTGTCTCTCCTGTTGTGATGCTACCATGCTGTGTTGCTGCCTTAGGTCTCTCTATGTAGTGTTGTGTCGCTCCTGTTGTGATGCTGCCTTAGGTCTCTCTATGTAGTGTTGTGTCTCTCCTGTTGTGATGCTGCATTAGGTCTCTCTATGTAGTGTTGTCTCTCCTGTTGTGATGCTACCATGCTGTGATGCTGCCTTAGGTCTCTCTATGTAGTGTTGTGTCTCTCCTGTTGTGATGCTGCATTAGGTCTCTCTATGTAGTGTTGTCTCTCCTGTTGTGATGCTGCCTTAGGTCTCTCTATGTAGTGTTGTGTTCTGCTGTTGTGTTGCTGCCTTAGGTCTCTCTATGTAGTGTTGTGTCTCTCCTGTTGTGATGCTGCCTTAGGTCTCTTTATGTAGTGTTGTGTCTCTCCTGTTGTGATGCTGCTTTAGGTCTCTCTATGTAGTGTTGTGTCTCTCCTGTTGTGTGCTGCCTTAGGTCTCTCTATGTAGTGTTGTGTCGCTCCTGTTGTGATGCTACCATGCTGTGTTGCTGCCTTAGGTCTCTCTATGTAGTGTTGTGTCTCTCCTGTTGTGACGCTACCAAGCTGTGTTGCTGCCTTAGGTCTCTCTATGTAGTGTTGTGTCTCTCCTGTGGTGATGCTGCCTTAGGTCTCTTTATGTAGTGTTGTGTCTCTCCTGTTGTGTGCTGCCTTAGGTCTCTTTATGTAGTGTTGTGTCTCTCCTGTTGTGATGCTACCATGCTGTGTTGCTGCCTTAGGTCTCTCTATGTAGTGTTGTGTTCTGCTGTTGTGTTGCTGCCTTAGGTCTCTCTATGTAGTGTTGTGTCTCTCCTGTTGTGATGCTGCCTTAGGTCTCTTTATGTAGTGTTGTGTCTCTCCTGTTGTGATGCTGCTTTAGGTCTCTCTATGTAGTGTTGTGTCTCTCCTGTTGTGTGCTGCCTTAGGTCTCTTTATGTAGTGTTGTGTCTCTCCTGTTGTGATGCTGCCTTAGGTCTCTCTATGTAGTGTTGTGTCTCTCCTGTTGTGTGCTGCCTTAGGTCTCTATGTAGTGTTGTGTCTCTCCTGTTGTGATGCTACCATGCTGTGTTGCTGCCTTAGGTCTCTATGTAGTGTTGTGTCTCTCCTGTTGTGACGCTACCAAGCTGTGTTGCTGCCTTAGGTCTCTATGTAGTGTTGTGTCTCTCCTGTGGTGATGCTGCCTTAGGTCTCTTTATGTAGTGTTGTGTCTCTCCTGTTGTGTGCTGCCTTAGGTCTCTTTATGTAGTGTTGTGTCTCTCCTGTTGTGATGCTACCATGCTGTGTTGCTGCCTTAGGTCTCTCTATGTAGTGTTGTGTCTCTCCTGTTGTGATGCTACCATGCTGTGTTGCTGCCTTAGGTCTCTATGTAGTGTTGTGTCTCTCCTGTTGTGATGCTGCCTTAGGTCTCTTTATGTAGTGTTGTGTCTCTCCTGTTGTGATGCTGCTTTAGGTCTCTCTATGTAGTGTTGTGTCTCTCCTGTTGTGATGCTGCCTTAGGTCTCTATATGTAGTGTTGTGTCTCTCCTGTTGTGATGCTGCCTTAGGTCTCTCTATGTAGTGTTGTGTCTCTCCTGTTGTGATGCTGCCTTAGGTCTCTTTATGTAGTGTTGTGTCTCTCCTGTTGTGATGCTACCATGCTGTGTTGCTGCCTTAGGTCTCTCTATGTAGTGTTGTGTCTCTCCTGTTGTGATGCTACCAAGCTGTGTTGCTGCCTTAGGTCTCTCTATGTAGTGTTGTGTCTCTCCTGTGGTGATGCTGCCTTAGGTCTCTTTATGTAGTGTTGTGTCTCTCCTGTTGTGATGCTACCATGCTGTGTTGCTGCCTTAGGTCTCTTTATGTAGTGTTGTGTCTCTCCTGTTGTGATGCTACCATGCTGTGTTGCTGCCTTAGGTCTCTCTATGTAGTGTTGTGTCTCTCCTGTTGTGATGCTGCCTTAGGTCTCTTTATGTATTGTTGTGTCTCTCCTGTTGTGATGCTACCATGCTGTGTTGCTGCCTTAGGTCTCTCTATGTAGTGTTGTGTCTCTCCTGTTGTGATGCTACCATGCTGTGTTGCTGCCTTAGGTCTCTTTATGTAGTGTTGTGTCTCTCCTGTTGTGATGCTGCCTTAGGTCTCTCTATGTAGTGTTGTGTCTCTCCTGTTGTGTGCTGCCTTAGGTCTCTTTATGTAGTGTTGTGTCTCTCCTGTTGAGATGCTACCTTAGGTCTCTCTATGTGGTGTTGTGTCTCTCCTGTTGTGATGCTACCATGCTGTGTTGCTGCCTCTCTATGTAGTGTTGTGTCTCCTGTTGTGATGCTACCATGCTGTGTTGCTGCCTTAGGTCTCTATGTAGTGTTGTGTCTTCCTGTTGTGGTGCTGCCTTAGGTCTCTTTATGCATGGAAGTGTTGTGTCTCTCCTGCTGTGATGCCTACCTATCGCTGGTCTCTATGGTGTTGTGTCTCCTGTTGTGATGCTACCATGCTGTGTTGCTGCCTTAGGTCTCTCAATGTAGTGTTGTGTCTCTCCTGTTGTGATGCTGCCTTAGGTCTCTCTATGTAGTGTTGTGTCTCTCCTGTTGTGATGCGTGTTTTGTCCTATATTTATTGTATATGTTTAAATCCCAAGCCCCCGTCCCTGCAGGAGGCCTTTTTGGTAGGCCGTCATTGTAAATAATAATTTGTTCTTAACTGACTTTCCCAGTAAAATTATGCATTGGTGTCTATGGGAGATACAGCCAGTTCATCTATATTTATAAACAGTAGGACTCTCCACAACGGCACCATAGTAGCTCATTTTGACTCGTTTAAATTTATTCAGCAGTAATTCCCATGGAAACCATATCCAGCTTCACTTGTTTACAGATGATGTCATGTAAATAGAATGTTCTTTATCAAGGGTTAGGGAAGAAGAGTGATGTCATAATAAAGCCCCTCCTACTCTGTAAATGAAGATTCCACCAATCCTACAGCATTATAAAAAGGTACCAATAGATCAGCTCCCCACCGGGAGATAAGCAGCACGGCCGGTTGGCAATCTTCCCCTCTAAAGACTTGATACAGGTGAGTGGACTCTGGCCAATCAGTGACATTCATCAATCAATTAACAAACTACAAGGGAGAACATACAACCAGCAGAAGTGCAGACGTGTCAATGTGTTCACATACATAACATATGGAGGAGGAGCTGGGGTGGTCTGCAGTGGGCATGTGAGTGACAATCTCCCCTACTCTGGGTATACACACACAGGGGCGGGTCTGTAACAGTTCCCTTTATAAACATAAAGACATTACGGCCTCTGGTCTAAACTGACTACCTGGTCGCAATAAATAAAGAGAGGAAGATGGGGAGGGGAGTGAGTCCTGCCTCTCCCCTTTAAGGTCCTTGTGGTGGGCCAGCTAATTTCCATCAATCAGCTTGGCGATGACTGCAGCCAACCACAGCATGGCCTGGTGAGAGCGTTGTCCAATCAGAGCAGCATGGTGACAGGCTTCTCCAGGAACTTCCTGAACTCTGCGAGCCACTGAGCTCCGACTGCTCCGTCCACCACACGATGGTCACAACTCAACGTCACCGGCATCATGCTGGCCACGTCAAACCTACACACACACACCACACCACACACACACCACACACGACAGAGAACAGTATGATCACCATTAGTTTTAAAGGCCCTTTCCCTAACCCGTCAATATCATGATGACATTAAATCATGTCAATGAGGTCACCATGGCTTCAACCTGTCAATCTAACCAGTGTCTGATCAACCATGCCTACTGTATCTCTGGTGGTGATGAAACCATCCACTTGTTAGTTTGAGAGCCCTTATATTTACCATTGTACTATAGTAGTAGTAGTAGTAGAGTATAGTCTAGCAGAGTAAAGTATATTGTAGTACACTGTAGTATAGTCCAATAATGGACTGAAGGAGTCTAACGTTACTCCTTATAGTCCAAGGACCTGTTCTGGTTAAAGGTAAAATAGCTCTGGAAGACAACAGCCAAACACTCCATCTAAATGTTCATCGATGATCATTTGCGGTACGGCTTTTACATAAAAAATATTTAATGACTGCAAAAAACACACTTACTGTAAACTGTTTTCACTGGTTTAAACACAGTTGCAGCCGAAAGCATTTTACTGTGACAACACTGTGATGTGTGTTAATTTTCAGATCGAGCTGCGGGGCTCTTAACAAAACTGCCCAGTACAGAAGACTTATGTAATGGAACGGAGAGTCATGACGAAGGGGTCAGTGTAGTATAGTAACACAGAGGCACGATCAAGGGGTATATAGCCTCCACATTGACTCTGTACCGGTACCCCCTGTATATAGCCTCCACATTGACTCTGTACCGGTACCCCCTATATATAGCCTCCACATTGACTCTGTACTGGTACCCCCTGTATATAGCCTCCACATTGACTCTGTACTGGTACCCCCTGTATATAGCCTCCACATTGACTCTGTACCGGTACCCCCTGTATATAGCCTCCACATTGACTCTGTACAGTACCCCCTGTATATAGTCTCCACATTGACTCTGTACTGGTACCCCCTGTATATAGCCTCCACATTGACTCTGTACCGGTACCCCCTGTATATAGTTTCCACATTGACTCTGTACCGGTACTCCCTGTATATAGCCTCCACATTGACTCTGTACCGGTACCCCTGTATATAGTCTCCACATTGACTCTGTGCAGTACCCCCTGTATATAGCCTCCACATTGACTCTGTACCGGTACTCCCTGTATATAGCCTCCACATTGACTCTGTACCGGTACCCCCTGTATATAGCCTCCACATTGACTCTGTACCGGTACCCTGTATATAGCCTCCACATTGACTCTGTACTGGGTACCTCCTGTATATAGCCTCCACATTGACTCTGTACCGTGGCCCCTGTATATAGCCTCCACATTGACTCTGTACCGGTACCCTGTATATAGCCTCCACATTGACTCTGTTCCGGTACCCCCTGTATATAGTCTCCACATTGACTCTGTACCGGTACTCCTGTATATAGCCTCCACATTGACTCTGTACCGGTACCCCCTGTATATAGCCTCCATATTGTCTCTGTACTGTACTCCCTGTATATAGCCTCCACATTGACTCTGTACTGTACTCCCCTGTATATAGCCTCCACATTGACTCTGTGCAGTACTCCCTGTATATAGCCTCCACATTGACTCTGTACCGGTACCCCCTGTATATAGCCTCCACATTGACTCTGTACTGTACCCCCTGTATATAGTCTCCACATTGACTCTGTACTGGTACCCCTGTATATAGCCTCCACATTGACTCTGTACTGTACCCCTGTATATAGTTTCCACATTGACTCTGTACCGGTACTCCCTGTATATAGCCTCCACATTGACTCTGTACCGGTACCCTGTATATAGTCTCCACATTGACTCTGTACTGTACTCCCTGTATATAGCCTCCACATTGACTCTGTACCGGTACCCCCTGTATATAGCCTCCACATTGACTCTGTACCGGTACCCCCTGTATATAGCCTCCACATTGACTCTGTACAGTACCCTGTATATAGCCTCCACATTGACTCTGTGCAGTACCTCCTGTATATAGCCTCCACATTGACTCTGTACCGGTGGCCCCTGTATATAGCCTCCACATTGACTCTGTACGGTACCCCCTGTATATAGTCTCCACATTGACTCTGTACTGGTACTCCCTGTATATAGCCTCCACATTGACTCTGTGCAGTACCCCCAGTATATAGCCTCCACATTGACTCTGTACGGTACCCCCTGTATATAGTCTCCACATTGACTCTGTGCAGTACCCCCTGTATATAGCCTCCACATTGACTCTGTACTGTACCCCTGTATATAGCCTCCACATTGACTCTGTACCAGTGCCCCCTGTATATAGCCTCCACATTGACTCTGTGCAGTACCCCCTGTATACAGCCTCCACATTGACTCTGTGCAGTACCCCCTGTATATAGCCTCCACATTGACTCTGTGCAGTACCCCCTGTATATAGCCTCCACATTGACTCTGTACTGGGTGCCCCCTGTATATAGCCTCCACATTGACTCTGTATACCCCCTGTATATAGCCTCCACATTGACTCTGTTCCGGTACCTCCCTGTATATAGTCTCCACATTGACTCTGTACTGTACCCCCTGTATATAGCCTCCACATTGACTCTGTACTGTACCCCCTGTATATAGCCTCCACATTGACTCTGTACTGTACCCCTGTATACAGCCTCCACATTGACTCTGTACCGGTACCCCTGTATATAGCCTCCACATTGACTCTGTACCGGTACTCCCCTGTATATAGCCTCCACATTGACTCTGTACCGGTGCTCCCTGTATATAGCCTCCACATTGACTCTGTACTGCACTCTGTATATAGCCTCCACATTGACTCTGTTCCGGTACCCCCTGTATATAGTCTCCACATTGACTCTGTACCGGTACCCCCTGTATATAGCCTCCACATTGACTCTGTACCGGTACCCCCTGTATATAGCCTCCACATTGACTCTGTACAGTACCCCCTGTATATAGTCTCCACATTGACTCTGTACTGTACCCCCTGTATATAGCCTCCACATTGACTCTGTACCGGTACCCCCTGTATACAGTGGGGGAAAAAAATATTTAGTCAGCCACCAATTGTGCAAGTTCTCTCACTTAAAAAGATGAGAGAGGCCTGTAATTTTCATCATAGGTACACTTCAACTATGACAGACAAAATGAGGAAAAGAAAACCAGAAAATCACATTGTAGGATTTTTTATGAATTTATTTGCAAATTATGGTGGAAAATAAGTATTTGGTCAATAACAAAAGTTTATCTCAATACTTTGTTATATACCCTTTTCGCTTTGTCATTATGGTGTGTGTAGATGGATTCAATAAATACAGATAAAAACCCATTTCAGAATAAGGCTGTAAAACGTTACAAAATGTGGAAAAAGTCTGAATGCAGTATGTGTAGATGGAGTACAGCATATACACTGCATGTCCTAGTGTAGTTACCCTTTCTCATTGGCAGCAGTCTCTTCTCTGAGCCCCCTACTGCCAGTATACAGGTCTGGGGTAGTTATAGTAGTATAGTATAGTGTAGTTATAGTAGTATAGTATAGTGTAGTTATAGTAGTATAGTATTGTATAGTGGTAGTGTAGTTACCCTTTCTCATTGGCAGCAGTCTCTTCTCTGAGCCCTTACTGCCAGTATACAGGTCTGGGGTAGTTATAGTAGTCTAGTATAGTGTAGTTATAGTAGTATAGTATAGTGTAGTTATAGTAGTATAGTATAGTGTAGTGTAGTTATAGTAGTATAGTATAGTGTAGTTATAGTAGTATAGTATAGTGTAGTTATAGTAGTATAGTATAGTGTAGTTATAGTAGTATAGTATAGTGTAGTTATAGTAGTCTAGTATAGTGTAGTTATAGTAGTATAGTGTAGTTATAGTTGTATAGTATAGTTATAGTAGTATAGTTATAGTAGTATAGTACAGTGTAGTTATAGTAGTATAGTATTGTATAGCGGTAGTGTAGTTACCCTTTCTCATTGGCAGCAGGCAGCAGTCTCTTCTCTGAGCCCCCTACTGCCAGTATACAGGCCTGGGGTAGTTATAGTAGTATAGTATAGTGTAGTTATAGTAGTATAGTATAGTGTAGTTATAGTAGTATAGTATAGTGTAGTTATAGTAGTATAGTATAGTGTAGTTATAGTAGTATAGTGTAGTTATAGTAGTCTAGTATAGTGTAGTTATAGTAGTATAGTATAGTGTAGTTATAGTAGTATAGTAATGTATAGCGGTAGTGTAGTTACCCTTTCTCATTGGCAGCAGGCAGCAGTCTCTTCTCTGAGCCCCCTACTGCCAGTATACAGGTCTGGGGTAGTTATAGTAGTCTAGTATAGTGTAGTTATAGTAGTATAGTATAGTGTAGTTATAGTAGTATAGTGTAGTTATAGTAGTATAGTAATGTATAGCGGTAGTGTAGTTACCCTTTCTCATTGGCAGCAGGCAGCAGTCTCTTCTCTGAGCCCCCTACTGCCAGTATACAGGCCTGGGGAGGGTTGATGATCGCTGAGAAGTTCTTGACGCCAAACATTCCCAGGTTCGAGATGGTAAATGTGCCTCCCTGAAACACACAGTTATTGAGGATTCAGCTCCTGGAACCTGTGGGACCAACTAATGTTGTGTGAGTGTATAGGATGTGTTTAACACATTTGTTTCAGCGTGTGTATATATTGTGGTGTACAGCAGGTCAGCCACCAGGGGGAGACTCGTCGAGGCCTGGTGACAGACGGAGTATACATCACGTGGCGATGGCTCCCTCTACTGGACGTGCCAGGTCTCGACGGGCTCTCCGGCCAGGACTAATTGGGGCTGATTGGGGAGTTGGTGTGTAATCAAGGGCTGATTGCTCACCAGCTGTACAAGCCCCAGAAGGGCAGCACACAGGGAGGACTGGGGGAAGTAAGGGGACTTCCGTGGAGTTGGAGACGGTGCCCGAGCGAAGACGAGGAAGTTGAGTTTGTGTGCCCGACAGGATACGGATACAGGAGACGGTATCCCGGAGAGGGTCTCATGGGGGAGAACTATCCTTTTCTTTTGATTTATTATTTAATAAACACCCTTGAATCCGAGCTGATCATACTCTGTCCATGTCTGATCAGTGTAAACGTCTTGACCAAAACCCCTGATCCTACTCTGTCCATGTCTGATCAGTGTAAACGTCTTGACCAAAACCCCTGATCCTACTCTGTCCATGTCTGATCAGTGTAAAACGTCTTGACCAAAACCCCTGATCCTACTCTGTCCATGTCTGATCAGTGTAAACGTCTTGACCAAAACCCCTGATCCTACTCTGTCCGTGTCTGATCAGTGTAAACGTCTTGACCAAAACCCCTGATCCTACGCTGTCCGTGTCTGATCAGTGTAAACGTCTTGACCAAAACCCCTGATCCTACGCTGTCCGTATCTGATCAGTGTAAACGTCTTGACCAAAACCCTGATCCCACGCTGTCCATGTCTGATCAGTGTAAACGTCTTGACCAAAACCCCTGATCCTCGCTGTCCGTGTCTGATCAGTGTAAACGTCTTGACCAAAACCCCTGATCCTACGCTGTCCGTATCTGATCAGTGTAAACGTCTTGACCAAAACCCCTGATCCTACGCTGTCCATGTCTGATCAGTGTAAACGTCTTGACCAAAACCCCTGATCCTACGCTGTCCGTGTCTGATCAGTGTAAACATCTTGACCAAAACCCCTGATCCTACGCTGTCCGTATCTGATCAGTGTAAACGTCTTGACCAAAACCCCTGATCATACGCTGTCCATGTCTGATCAGTGTAAACGTCTTGACCAAAACCCCTGATCCTACGCTGTCCATGTCTGATCAGTGTAAACGTCTTGACCAAAACCCTGATCCTCGCTGTCCGTATCTGATCAGTGTAAACATCTTGACCAAAACCCTGATCCTACGCTGTCCATGTCTGATCAGTGTAAACGTCTTGACCAAAACCCCTGATCCTACGCTGTCCATGTCTGATCAGTGTAAACGTCTTGACCAAAACCCCTGATCCTACGCTGTCCATGTCTGATCAGTGTAAACGTCTTGACCAAAACCCCTGATCATACGCTGTCCGTATCTGATCAGTGTAAACGTCTTGACCAAAACCCTGATCCTACGCTGTCCATGTCTGATCAGTGTAAACGTCTTGACCAAAACCCTGATCCTACGCTGTCCATGTCTGATCAGTGTAAACGTCTTGACCAAAACCCTGATCCTACGCTGTCCGTGTCTGATCAGTGTAAACGTCTTGACCAAAACCCTGATCCTACGCTGTCCGTGTCTGATCAGTGTAAACGTCTTGACCAAAACCCCTGATCCTACTCTGTCCGTGTCTGATCAGTGTAAACGTCTTGACCAAAACCCCTGATCCTACTCTGTCCGTGTCTGATCAGTGTAAACGTCTTGACCAAAACCCCTGATCCTACTCTGTCCATGTCTGATCAGTGTTAACGTCTTGACCAAAACCCCTGATCCTACTCTGTCCATGTCTGATTAGTGTAAACGTCTTGACCAAAACCCCTGATCCTACTCTGTCCATGTCTGATCAGTGTAAACGTCTTGACCAAAACCCCTGATCCTACGCTGTCCATGTCTGATCAGTGTAAACGTCTTGACCAAAACCCCTGATCCTACGCTGTCCATGTCTGATCAGTGTAAACGTCTTGACCAAAACCCCTGATCCTACCCTGTCCATGTCTGATCAGTGTAAACGTCTTGACCAAAACCCCTGATCCTACCCTGTCCATGTCTGATCAGTGTAAACGTCTTGACCAAAACCCCTGATCCTACTCTGTCCATGTCTGATCAGTGTAAACGTCTTGACCAAAACCCCTGATCCTACTCTGTCCATGTCTGATCAGTGTAAACGTCTTGACCAAAACCCCTGATCCTACGCTGTCCATGTCTGATCAGTGTAAACGTCTTGACCAAAACCCCTGGTCTGCCACAATATGTTTAGTTTGTGTGTATAATCTGTAGGTACCTGGAACTGGTGCGGCTGTAGTTTCCCGTCGCGGGCCTTGGCAGCCAGGGCTGAGACATCAGAGCTGATAGCAGCCAGTCCTTTGGTGTGGGCGTTGAACACGATGGGAGTTATCAGACCGTTGGGTGTGCTCACCGCCACACTCACGTCCACCACATGGTTCCTACACACAGGTTAAACCTCACCTATTGAAAAAAAATGTTTTTGCATGGTGTCAGTGTGTGTACTCACTGTCGGATAACAGAGTCGAGCCATGAGGAGTTGGCTTCAGGGACCTTAAGGCAGGCCAGAGCGCTGGCTTTAATGATGAAGTCATTCACACTCAGCTTTATGTTCCGGGCCTTTACTTCCTAGGAGGGAGGGCAGGAGAGAAGGGGTGAGAGAGAGAGAGCGGGGGGGAGAGAGTGGCGCAGGGGAGAAAGAGAAGGGGAGAGAGAGAGCGCAGGGGAGAAAGAGAAGGGGAGAGAGAGAGCGCAGGGGAGAGAGAGCGCAGGGGGAGAGAGAGAGCGGGGAGAGAGAGAGCGCAGGGGGAGAAAGAGAAGGGGAGAGAGAGAGCGCAGGGGAGAGAGAGAGCAGAGGGAGAGAGAGCGCAGGGGAGAGAGAGAGAGCGGGGGAGAGAGAGAGCAGGGGAGAAAGAGAAGGGGAGAGAGAGCAGGGGAGAGAGAGCGCAGGGGAGAAAGAGAAGGGGGAGAGAGAGAGCGCAGGGGAGAGAGAGCGCAGGGGGAGAGAGAGAGAGCGGGGAGAGAGTGGCGCAGGGGGAGAAAGAGAAGGGGGAGAGAGAGCGCAGGGGGAGAGAGAGAGAGCAGGGGGAGAGAGAGAGAGCGGGGGGGAGAGAGTGAAGGCAAGGTAGGAGAGAGAGAGAAGGGGGAGGGAGAGGTTACAGCCAGACAGACTCACAGAGAAACAGCCAGACAGCCAGCCAGCCAGACGACAGACAGACTCACAGCGTTGAGCTCCATGCGTAGTTCTAGGACTTGGTCCATGTTGACGTCAACAGACAGGTAGTAGTGTGGAATGGTCTGTTTAGACTGCATCAACCTCTGGGCTATCACCTAGGTAACAACAATATCACCTGACATTAAAGTCACATGCCACACCCTGTCCTCCAGTCAGATATAATGTTGACCAATACATATTTATACCATGACATTGATGAAAACTTCTGATTGGCTTGAAGGGCATTCTAGAGCGTGCATTAATTCCCTATAACACAGTATATCAGCACGGTATAATTCAATGGCTATAGTTCATTCTTACATGTTTGAGCTGCTTTTGAAAGCAAAAGTCGAATTGAAAACATTATTGGCATTGTTAAATTCGATTTTCATAACGGCAAGTTAGGAATGATGGTTTGGTTACCACGGCAACTACTGTAGCTATCTAGACAACTTGAACCCATTTCTACTGGCAAAGGTGTTAAATTATAGCCATGGTATGAAAGGGATAATCAACACGGGGCTCTATGCGTTCTCTGGAAAGTAATGCAACTCCATGGAAGGTTAGTTCCTCTGCTAGTGCGATGTGGAACACACCGTCCATGTCCCTGATTATCCCTCACACACACACAGCATCTGGATCAGTAAACAGCACAGTGAACATATTAAATGGTGAAATAAAACAGTAAAACAATCTTTGTTAATTGATTTCAATAATATATTGTTTGTATTTTCAATAAATGAATAGTTAAGTAACTTAAATGTGTGATGATTGTGAGACCTTAATGCCTCTAGCTTAACAATGCTGACATTAACCCTAACCCAAACCCTAACCCTAACCCAAACCCAAACCCTAACCCTAAATGCCTCTAGCTTACCAATGCTCAGCCAAAATATACAACAATTTGTGATAGTGTTCAAGTAAACAGAGGACTTTTATTTTTATGCTTTTAGCGTAATTTGGACCTGTTAACTTCTTAGGGGAGCGGCAGCTGAGGTGTCGGTTTTGGAGTCTGGCGTGCCCAAAGTAAAAGGCCTGCCACTCAGGCCCAGAAAATAGGATATGCACATAATTAGTACTATTGGATAGGAAACACTCTGAAGTTTCTAAGAGTGTTAAAATATTGTCTGTGAGTATAACAGAACTGATATAGCAGGCGAAAACCCCCGAAGAATTTCTGTCCTGGAAAAAGTGTTTGACACATTGCCTCATTTTGAACCCCTCCCTATTGAAAACAGCCATACATGGGAGTAAGATTGCAGTACCTATTGCTTCCACTGGATGTCAACAGTCTCTAGACAGTGTTTGGTGATGTTAGGTTGCTCTGGATGGTAATAGAAGAAGAATTTCGAACTAGTCACAGGATGTAAACAGAAGAGGCGCGTTCACGGGCTCGCGCCACGCTGTGGTTTTTTCCTTTCCTATCGTCCAGTTTATAATCCGGTTGAAATATTATAGTAAATATACATAAGTGTTCCTAAGGATACATTATCAATGATGTTTGATTGTTCTTGGACAAGTGTATAGGTATAGGTTGAACGTGTTCTCTTCACGGTTCAATGGGCGAGTGGACGCTGTATTTTATGAACATAACGCGCCAACCAAATTTATGGATATAATAAATTACTTTTTCTAACAAAAGAACCATTGGATGTCTTCGTTGGACACTTGGGAAGCCCTCAGCAGAAGTTCTTCGAAAGGTAAGGGATTTTATATTAGCGATTTTATGCGTTTTATGAGGCCCGCTTTGGTTATGGATTTATGCTAATGCTAAAATATGAGAGGGGCTATCCTCAAACAATCAAATGTTGTGCTTTCGCCGTAAAGCCTTTTTGAAATCTGACAACGCTGTGATATTGCCAAGAAACAGAGCTTTTGATGACTATGCAACACTTGTATATTGATGAATGTTTAATAATTCAACTTTTGGATTTTGAATTTGGCGCCTTACATTACACCGGGTAGTGTCCCACTGCTCCCTAAGTAGTTTTTAATGCCGCTAACAGATGCCAATTTCACGGAGCCCTCCTTGGCCTGCTAGCTCAGCTCACCCGTCGGATGTTGCTGATGGGGATGTCGGTGAAGGTGCCTGTTGACCCGGCAACGGCTGGGGAGGGAGTAGGGGCAGGGCTAGGGGCAGCTGACACTGGAGCCTACACAAACACACAGAAACACCCACAAAATTACATCCCATTTGGAGTGAACACTGCATCAGATCTGTGTCTACAAACCATTCATAAATGAAAGTCTCAAAAACCAATACTAAGCTAAGCATTGGCAATAACACAATACTAAGCTAAGCATTGGCAATAACACAATACTAAGCATTGGCAATAACACAATACTAAGCTAAGCATTGGAAATAACACAATACTAAGCTAAGCATTGGTAATAACACAATACTAAGCTAAGCATTGGTAATAACACATACTAAGCTAAGCATTGGTAATAACACAATACTAAGCTAAGCCTTGGTAATAACCAATACTAAGCTAAGCCTTGGTAATAACACATACTAAGCTAAGCATTGGCAATAACACAATACTAAGCAAAGCATTGGCAATAACACAATACTAAGCTAAGCATTGGCAATAATCAATACTAAGCTAAGCATTGGTAATAACACAATACTAAGCATTGGTAATAATGAATACTAAGCATTGGTAATAACACAATACTAAGCTAAGCATTGGTAATAACACAATACTAAGCTAAGCATTGGTAATAATCAATACTAAGCATTGGTAATAATCAATACTAAGCATTGGTAATAATCAATACTAAGCATTGGTAATAATCAATACTAAGCATTGGTAATAACACAATACTAAGCATTGGTAATAACACAATACTAAGCTAAGCATTGGTAACAATCAATACTAAGCATTGGTAACAATCAATACTAAGCATCGGTAACAATCAATACTAAGCATTGGTAATAACACAATACTAAGGATTGGTAATAACCAATACTAAGCATTGGTAATAACCAATACTAAGCATTGGTAATAACCAATACTAAGCATTGGTAATAACCAATACTAAGCATTGGTAATAACCAATACTAAGCATTGGTAATAACACAATACTAAGCATTGGTAATAACACAATACTAAGCATTGGTAATAACACAATACTAAGCTAAGCATTGGTAATAATCAATACTAAGCATTGGTAATAATTAATACTAAGCATTGGTAATAACACAATACTAAGCTAAGCATTGGTAACAAGAATCCGACGGCGAGTGGGTAACCCGCCTCTACCATCAGTCCTATTAGCCAACGTGCAATCCCTGGAGAATAAACTGGATGAGCGATCAAGACTATCCCTTTTATTTTATTTCACCTTTATTTAACCAGGTAGACCAGCTGAGAACAAGTTCTCATTTACAACTGCGACCTGGGCAGTGCTACAAAAACAACGACACAGAGTTACACAGGAGATAAGGCTGTATAAAGCCATAAACAAAAGTACAGTCAATAACACAATAGAAAAATCTGTATACAGTGTGCGCAAATGAAGTAAGGAGGTAAGGCAAAAAATAGGCCAATAGTGGCGAAGTAATTACCATTTACACTAGAGTGATGGATGTGCAGATGAGGATGTGCAAGTAGAAATACTTGTGTGCAAAACGGGACATTAAAAACTGTAATATCTTTATGTTTCACCGAACCGTGGCTGAACAACGACATTGATGACATACAGCTGGCTGGGTTTTAACTGAATCAGCAAGATAGAACAGCTGCCTCCGGTAAGACGGTGGTGGTTTGTGGCTATTTGTCAATAACATCTGGAGCAACAAATCTAATATTAATGAAGTCTCAAGGTTTTGCTCGCCTGAGGTAGAGTATCTCATGATAAGCTGTAGACCACACTACCTACCAAGAGAGTTTTCATCTAGATTTTCTTTCGGAGCCGTTTATTTACCACCACTAACTGATGCTGGCACTAAGACCCCACTCAACCAGCTGTATAAGGCCATAAGCAAACAAGAAAATGCTCATCCAGAGGCGGCTCTCCTAGTGGCCGGGGACTTTAATGCAGGGAAACTTAAATCCGTTTTACCTCATTTCTACCAGCATGTTACATATGCAACAAGAGGATAATTATTTTATTTTTATAAATAAACCTCTAGACCACCATAGTCGCCGTGCCCAAGAACACCAAGGTAACCTGTCTAAATGACTACCGACCCGTAGCACTCATCTGTAGCCATGAAGTGGTTTGAAAGGCTGGTCATAGCTCACATCAACACCATTATCCCAGAAACCCTAGACCCCCTCCAATTTGCATACCGCACCAACAGATCCACAGATGATGCAATCTCTATTGCACTCCACACTGCCCTTTCCCACCTGGACAAAAGGAACACCTACAGTGGGGAAAAAAAGTATTTAGTCAGCCACCAATTGTGCAAGTTCTCTCACTTAAAAAGATGAGATAGGCCTGTAATTTTCATCATAGGTACACTTCAACTATGACAGACAAAATGAGGAAAAAAAATCCAGAAAATCACATTGTAGGATTTTTAATGAATTTATTTGCAAATTATGGTGGAAAATAAGTATTTGGTCACATACAAACAAGCAAGATTTCTGGCTCTCACAGACCTGTAACTTCTTCTTTAAGAGGCTCCTCTGTCCTCCACTCATTACCTGTATTAATGGCACCTGTTTGAACTTGTTATCAGTATAAAGACACCTGTCCACAACCTCAAACAGTCACACTCCAAACTCCACTATGGCCAAGACCAAAGAGCTGTCAAAGGACACCAGAAACAAAATTGTAGACCTGCACCAGGTTGGGAAGACTGAATCTGCAATAGGTAAGCAGCTTGGTTTGAAGAAATCAACTGTGGGAGCAATTATTAGGAAATGGAAGACATACAAGACCACTGATAATCTTCCTCGATCTGGGGCTCCACGCAAGATCTCACCCCGTGGGGTCAAAATGATCACAAGAACGGTGAGCAAAAATCCCAGAACCACACGGGGGACCTAGTGAATGACCTGCAGAGAGCTGGGACCAAAGTAACAAAGCCTACCATCAGTAACACACTACGCCGCCAGGGACTCAAATCCTGCAGTGCCAGACGTGTCCCCTGCTTAAGCCAGTACATGTTCAGGCCCGTCTAAAGTTTGCTAGAGAGCATTTGGATGATCCAGATGAGGATTGGGAGAATGTCAGATGAAACCAAAATATAACTTTTGGTAAAAACTCAACTCGTCGTGTTTGGAGGACAAAGAATGCTGAGTTGCATCCAAAGAACACCATACCTACTGTGAAGCATGGGGGTGGAAACATCATGCTTTGGGGCTGTTTTCTGCAAAGGGACCAGGACGACTGATCCGTGTAAAGGAAAGAATGAATGGGGCCATGTATCGTGAGATTTTGAGTGAAAACCTCCTTCCATCAGCAAGGGCATTGAAGATGAAACGTGGCTGGGTCTTTCAGCATGACAATGATCCCAAACACACCGCCGCAACGAAGGAGTGGCTTCGTAAGAAGCATTTCAAGGTCCTGGAGTGGCCTAGCCAGTCTCCAGATCTCAACCCCATAGAAAATCTTTGAAAGTCCGTGTTGCCCAGCGACAGCCCCAAAACATCACTGCTCTAGAGGAGATCTGCATGGAGGAATGGGCCAAAATACCAGCAACAGTGTGTGAAAACCTTGTGAAGACTTACAGAAAACGTTTGACCTCTGTCATTGCCAACAAAGGGTATATAACAAAGTATTGAGATAAACTTTTGTTATTGACCAAATACTTATTTTCCACCATAATTTGCAAATAAATTCATAAAAAATCCTACAATGTGATTTTCTGGATTTTTTTTCCTCATTTCGTCTGTCATAGTTGAAGTGTACCTATGATGAAAATTACAGGCCTCTCTCATCTTTTTAAGTGAGAGAACTTGCACAATTGGTGGCTGACTAAATACTTTTTTTCCCCACTGTATGTGAGAATGCTGTTCATTGACTACAGCTCAGCGTTCAACATCATAGTGCCCTCAAAGCTCATCACTAAGTTAAGGACCCTGGGACTAAACACCTCCCTCTGCAACTGGATCCTGGACTTCCTGACGGGCCGCCCCCAGCACGACTCCAACACCATCACTAAGTTTGCCGACGACAGTGTAAGGCCTGATCACCGACAACGATAAGACAGCCTATAGGGAGGAGGTCAGAGACCTGGCAGTGTGGTGCCAGGATAACAACCTATCCCTCAATGTGATCAAGACAAAAGGAGATGATCGTGGACTACAGGAAAAAGAGGGCCGAGCACACCCCCATTCTCATCAACGGGGCTGTAGTAGAGCAGGTTGAGAGCATCAAGTTCCTTGGTGTCCACATCCCCAATGATCTGTCATGGTCCAAACACACCAAGACAGTTGTGAAGAGGGCACGACAACGCCCACTCCCCCTCAGGAGACTGAAAAGATTTGGCATGGATCCCTAGATTCTCAAAAGGTTATACAGCTGCACCATCGAGAGCATCCTGACTGGTTGCATCACCGCCTGGAATGACAACTGCTCGGCCTCCGACCGCAAGGCACTACAGAGGGTAGTTCGTATGGCCCAGTACATCCCTGGGACCAAGCTTCCTGCCATCCAGGACCTCTATACAAGGCGGTGTCAGAGGAAGGCCCTAAAAACTGTCAAAGATTCCAGCCAATCTAGAAGAAAAAGAACGCACACCTATATAGGCGAGGTGCTGGCTAGCGGAGTGGAAAACTTGAAAATAAAGAAGAGCCGCACACTCTAGGAGCTCAGATGCAAAAAATATTTTATGTCCAATGTTTCGACAGGCAAGCTGTCTTCATCAGGGTATAATCCTATAAAGATTCCAGCCACCCTAGTCATAGACTGTTCTCTCTGCTACCGCACGGCAAGCGGTACCGGAGCGCCAAGTCTAGGTTCAAAAGTCTTCTTAACAGCTTCTACCCCAAGCCATAAGACTCCTGAACTATTAACCAAATGGCTACCCGGACTATTTGCATTGACCCCCCTCTTTTTACACTGCTGCTACTCTGTTTATTATCTATGCATAGTCACTTTACCTCTACCTACATGCACATAATACCTCGACTAACCTGTAACCCCGCACCGGTACCCCCTGTATATAGGAGCCTAGTTACTGTTATTTTATTGTTGCTATTTAATTGTTTGTTATTTAAATGTTTTCTTTTTTTCCATTTTTATTTATTGTTTACTTCAGTTAATTTAGTAAATACTTAACTTTTTTATTTTTCTTAACTGCATTGTTGGTTAAGGGCTTGTAAGTAAGCAAGGTCTGTTGTATTCGGCGCAAGTGACAAATACAATTTGA
The DNA here is from genome assembly GCA_030435695.1 of Brachymystax lenok tsinlingensis. NCBI lineage: Eukaryota > Metazoa > Chordata > Actinopteri > Salmoniformes > Salmonidae > Brachymystax > Brachymystax lenok. The sequence continues at coordinate 53,160,179 of CM059792.1, forward strand.
TTCAAAACTAAGCTAAACATAATAAATCCTAAGCATTAATAATAATAATAATAATCACTCCTAAGCATTAATAATAATAAATCCTAAGCATTAATAATAATAATCAATCCTTAGCATTAGTAATAATAATCACTCCTAAGCATTAATAATAATAATCAATCCTTAGCATTAGTAATAATAATCATTCCTAAGCATTAATAATAATAATCATTCCTAAGCATTAATAATAATAATCATTCCTAAGCATTAATAATAATAATCAATCCTAAACATTAATATTAATAATCAATACTAAACATGAATAATAATCATCCATCCTAAGCTTGAATAATAATAATCAATCCTAAGCAATAATAATAATCCATCCTCAGCATTACTAATAATAATCAAACCTAGGCATTAATAACAATAATCAACCCTTAGCATTAGTAATAATAATCATCAACCCTAAGCATTAATAATAATAATCAATACTAAGCATTAATAATAATAATCAACCCTAAGCATGAATAATAATAATAATCAACCCTTAGCATTAAAAATAATCAATACTAAACATTAATAATAATAATCAATACTAAGCATTAATAATAATAATCAATACTAAGCATTAATAATAATAATCAATACTAAACAAATAATAATAATAATCCAGCCTAAGCATTAATAATAATAATAATCAAATTCTAAGCATTAACAATAATAATCAAATTCTAAGCATGAATAATAATCAAAATAATCAACCCTAAGCATTAATAATACAAATAATCAATCCTAACCATTAATAATAAAAAGAATCAATCCTAACCATTAATAATAATAATCAATACTACACATTAATAATAAATCCTAAGCATTAATAATAATAATCAATACTAAGCATTAATAACAATAATCAATCCTAAGCATTAATAATAATCTTCAATTCTAAGCATTAATAATAATAATCATTCCTAAGCATTAATAATAATAATCAATACTAAACATTAATAATAATCAATACTAAACATTAATAATAATAATCAATCCTAAGCATTAATAATAATAATAATCAATCCTAAGCATTAATAATAATCAATACTAAACATTAATAATAACCAATACTAAACATTAATAATAATAATCAAGCCTAAGCATTAATAATAATAATCAAATTCTAAGCATGAATAATAATCAAAATAATCAACCCTAACCATTAATAATAAAAATAATCAATCCTAACCATTAATAATAATAATCAATACTACACATTAATAATAAATCCTAAGCATTAATAATAATAATCAATACTAAGCATTAATAACAATAATCAATCCTAAGCATTAATAATAATCTTCAATTCTAAGCATTAATAATAATAAAAATAATCAACCCTTAGCATTAATAATAATAATCATTCCTAAGCATTAATAATAATAATCAATACTAAACATTAATAATATTCAATACTAAACATTAATAAAAATAATCAACCCTTAGCATTAATAATAATAATCATTCCTAAGCATTAATAATAATAATCAATACTAAACATTAATAATATTCAATACTAAACATTAATAATAATAATCAATCCTAAGCATTAATAATAATCAATCCTAAGCATTAATAATAATCAATACTAAACATTAATAATAACCAATACTAAGCATTAATAATAATAATCAATCCTAAGCATTAATAATAACCAATACTAAACATTAATAATAATAATCAAGCCTAAGCATTAATAATAATAATCAAATTCTAAGCATGAATAATAATCAAAATAATCAACCCTAACCATTAATAATAAAAATAATCAATCCTAACCATTAATAATAATAATCAATACTACACATTAATAATAAATCCTAAGCATTAATAATAATAATCAATACTAAGCATTAATAACAATAATCAATCCTAAGCATTAATAATAATCTTCAATTCTAAGCATTAATAATAATAAAAATAATCAACCCTTAGCATTAATAATAATAATCATTCCTAAGCATTAATAATAATAATCAATACTAAACATTAATAATATTCAATACTAAACATTAATAAAAATAATCAACCCTTAGCATTAATAATAATAATCAATCCTAAGCATTAATAATAATCAATACTAAACATTAATAATAATAATCAATCCTAAGCATTAATAATAATAATCAATCCTAAGCATTAATAATAATAATAATAAGCATTAATAATAATAATAATAATCAATACTAAGTATTAATAATAATGAATCCTAAGCATTAATAAAAATAATCAATAATAAGCATTAATAATAAAAATCAATACTAAGCATTAATAATAATAATAATCAATCCTAAGCATTAAAAACCATCTAGGATAAACACAGTAAAGTGTGTATGTGGTGACTTACAGCAGGGACAGCCTTGGGGGGGACAAAGGTCTCAACGTCTTTCCTGATGACTCTACCATCAGGACCAGAGCCTGAAAAACAAACACATACACACACACACAAGCGTCAGAGAGAAGATGTGTGTGTGTGTGTGTGTGTGTGTGTGTGTGTGTGTGTGTGTGTGTGTGTGTGTGTGTGTGTGTGTGCGCGAGTGTGTGTGTGTAAACTCACCGCTGACTTGGGCCAGGTCAATGCCCTTCTCAGCAGCGAGCGTCTTGGCGAGCGGGCTGACGAAAACACGCCCTTTCCTAGGGGTTGCTGGGGCAACGGGGGCTGGGCTAGGGAGGGGCGCTGCAGGAGTGGGGGCTGCAACCTAGCACACACACAATGTTGTAGTATCTATGAGTTGACTTACAGGTATTCTCCAGTCTGTCAGATAACCATCTAGAAAATGTCTAATTAGCTAACAAGTTATAGTACCAGATCTCTAACAACGCTATCTAACAAGTTATAGTACCAGATCTCTATCAACGCTATCTAACAAGTTATAGTACCAGATCTCTAACAACGCTATCTAACAAGTTATAGTACCAGATCTCTATCAACGCTATCTAACAAGTTATAGTACCAGATCTCTATCAACGCTATCTAACAAGTTATAGTACCAGATCTCTATCAACGCTATCTAACAAGTTATAGTACCAGATCTCTAACAACGCTTATCTAACAAGTTATAATACCAGATCTCTAACAACGCTTATCTAACAAGTTATAGTACCAGATCTCTATCAACGCTATCTAACAAGTTATAATACCAGATCTCTATCAACGCTATCTAACAAGTTATAATACCAGATCTCTATCAACGCTATCTAACAAGTTATAGTACCAGATCTCTAACAACGCTATCTAACAAGTTATAGTACCAGATCTCTATCAACGCTATCTAACAAGTTATAGTACCAGATCTCTATCAACGCTATCTAACAAGTTATAATACCAGATCTCTATCAACGCTATCTAACAAGTTATAATACCAGATCTCTATCAACGCTATCTAACAAGTTATAGTACCAGATCTCTATCAACGCTATCTAACAAGTTATAGTACCAGATCTCTAACAACGCTATCTAACAAGTTATAGTACCAGATCTCTATCAACGCTATCTAACAAGTTATAATACCAGATCTCTATCAACGCTATCTAACAAGTTATAGTACCAGATCTCTATCAACGCTATCTAACAAGTTATAATACCAGATCTCTATCAACGCTATCTAACAAGTTATAGTACCAGATCTCTAACAACGCTATCTAACAAGTTATAATACCAGATCTCTATCAACGTATCTAACAAGTTATAGTACCAGATCTCTAACAACGCTTATCTAACAAGTTATAGTACCAGATCTCTATCAACGCTTATCTAACAAGTTATAGTACCAGATCTCTAACAACGCTTATCTAACAAGTTATAGTACCAGATCTCTAACAACGCTTATCTAACAAGTTATAATACCAGATCTCTATCAACGCTTATCTAACAAGTTATAGTACCAGATCTCTAACAACGCTATCTAACAAGTTATAGTACCAGATCTCTAACAACGCTATCTAACAAGTTATAGTACCAGATCTCTAACAACGCCATCTAACAAGTTATAGTACAAGATCTCTAACAACGCTATCTAACAAGTTATAATACCAGATCTCTAACAACGCTATCTAACAAGTTATAGTACCAGATCTCTAACAACGCCATCTAACAAGTTATAGTACCAGATCTCTAACAACGCTATCTAACAAGTTATAGTACCAGATCTCTAACAACGCTATCTAACAAGTTATAATACCAGATCTCTAACAACGCTATCTAACAAGTTATAGTACCAGATCTCTATCAACGCTATCTAACAAGTTATAGTACCAGATCTCTAACAACGCCATCTAACAAGTTATAGTACAAGCCGTCAGAATGTTTTGTGTGTTACCGGGGCCGGGGGTGGGGTGGAGACATCAGCCCCTGCTGTCTCTATGTAGTCACTGAAGGCAGCGATGTCACTCTCCTTCTCCACGATGATGCAGAGAGGAGCGCCCAGTGGAACATCACGCGTTCCCTCAGACACCATGATCTTCGCCAGGTAACCCTCCTCCTGCACCTCAAACCCTGCACACACGACAAACATCAATGTGTACAGTGTGGTAGTGCTGCGTGGGTCAGCTGTTTGGTTTACCCACACCTGCCTGCAATAGCTAATAACCCATCGACAACCGCCTGACTCTGTGGTAGTGACAATCTGAGGCCCGCAACGGCCCCTGACCCGTTAATATAGAGAATGCGCTGTCCAGTCAGGTGACAGTGATTTTGACAGGGGGTGCAGGATATATTTTTGAAGCCTAATTTAGAAAAGCCCTATGTTTCTGCTCATAATTTCCAACATTTTGATAGGCTAGGCTATTACTTTGCCAACTTGTTTATAATTAGATGCATGCAGCTTCTCTGTCATTACTGCCCTTGAAGACTAAATAAATACTTTTTCACCAATAATGTCATAAAATCGATGAATGCTTCAATCTAGTTGACATCTGTAAAGTTCTCTGCGTTTCTGTTTAGGGACCGGAGAGAAAATGCATTAACAAAAAGAACCGAGAAAACTTTCCAAATGACATCAGTTTGACTGGTTTAAAGACATTTAAACTGTGAAAATTAGAAAACTACCCAACATGTTTCTTATTTCAGTTTGGCTTGGATGCATATTTTGTTGTTGAAATACTATCAGCTTTTATGATGCTGATAAAGATAGCACCTTCACAGACAGTCCCTAACCGCACATTAGTTCTCTCAAGATGCTGAAAGAAAGAAATAATTTCTCCACTCATGTTCGCTAGTCCAAATGTACATTTGGCATATCATTTTAGTGTGAGAGACACTCACATCTGCAGGAGTTAATATTAGCAGACAGTATAGTATGAAGATAGGCAAAAACGGCTTCTCCAATAGAAATCCCTGATCGCGCTTGTAGGCGATGTCATGGCAACGTTGGCTAGCTAAGCTCGTGCAGAAACACGTGATCAGGTCAAACGGTGTCGTCTCGCACGGAACTGCGCATGTGCAGGCCATCAAATCAAAGGCACTCCTTTGACTAAAATGAAAACATGGTCCCTTTTAACAAGGTTGAAGTAATAACATGTTCAACTACTTAAGACATCTAGGTTGTACCTTTAGATTTTCCAGAAAATTAACAACTAAGGAAGATTTTTTCACTTCTCTCATGGACCTCAAACCCCAAACCCTGGCATGTGCTGTTTGATCTGTTTCGCAAGCGTTGCCGGAAATCTCACGATGTTGCGCATCTGGGTGTAGAAACTCTGTGATACTAGGCTATGTGAGAGGTTATAGACCTACAGTCAGGCTACTATTCCATTTAACCCATCTGAACAGTAGCCTACAGTTCACTTGACGTGCCATTTTGAATTCCCTGTCTTGTGACTGTGGAATTTGTATAACGCCACACAATCATCACACATAACATAGCCAGCACTGCTCTCATCCTCCCTAACCACTTCACCTAATCTTTCCCAAACAGACTACTGTTCTGGGATTCGTTTTGTTTTCTCTATTCAACCGCCACCCACCGCTGAGACTGCGAGTCAATCCAGGCATCACTATGGTGTGGTGTGTATACCCCGTGGGTGTGTGTGTACTGACCGATGGTAGCCTTGTGTGTCTATGGTGTGTATACCCCGTGGGTGTGTGTGTACTGACCGATGGTAGCCTTGTGTGTCTATGGTGTGTATACCCCGTGGGTGTGTGTGTACTGACCGATGGTAGCCTTGTGTGTCTATGGTGTGTATACCCCGTGGGTGTGTGTGTGTGTGTGTACTGACCGATGGTAGCCTTGTGTGTCTATGGTGGGTATACCCCGTGGGTGTGTGTGTACTGACCGATGGTAGCCTTGTGTGTCTATGGTGTGTATACCCCGTGGGTGTGTGTGTGTGTACTGACCGATGGTAGCCTTGTGTGTCTATGGTGTGTATACCCCGTGGGTGTGTGTACTGACCGATGGTAGCCTTGTGTGTCTATGGTGTGTATACCCCGTGGGTGTGTGTGTACTGACCGATGGTAGCCTTGTGTGTCTATGGTGTGTATACCCCGTGGGTGTGTGTGTACTGACCGATGGTAGCCTTGTCGGTCTCTATCTCCGCCAGTAGATCTCCTTCACTGAGTTTCTCTCCAACCTTCTTCTCCCAGCGCTGCACTGTCCCCATGGTCATAGTAGGAGACAGGGCTGGCAGACACACCTAACACACAGATGAGTAGACAGACAGACAGGGCTGGCAGGCAGACGGGATGGTTTCTGGTTCTGAAAATAAAAAGCATCTTCACAGAGAATCTCCAGTGAAAGTGTTTAGTCCAGCAACATGTATGGTGTGTGTGACCTGCCTTCATGTGGGTGGGTAGGGAGCTTCCGGGGGCTGCTGCAGGGGGAGGGACTGCTGCAGAAGAGGCAAAGCTAGCGGCAAGCTTCTCCAATGTCAGGTTCTTAAAGGCCGGGATCAGATCAGCACTGAGGACACACACAGGTTACAATACACAAACGGAGGGCCTCCCTCTGCAGCAGTGGTCTAAGTCACTGCATCGCAGTGCTCCAGGAGTCACTACACTTCCTTGTCCCATCACGCTCTAGCGACTCCTTATCGCGGTCTGCGCCTGCAAGCTGACTTCGATCGCCAGCTGGACGATGTTTCCTACGACAGATTGGTGCGACTAGCTTCCGTGTTAAGCGAGCAGTGTGATAAGAAGCTGTGCGGCTTGGCAGGGTCGTGTTTTGGAGGACGCATGGCTCTTGACCTTCGCCTCTCCCGAGTCCGTACGTTGCAGCGATGGGACAAGACTGTAACTACCAATTCGATATCACAAAATTGAGGAGAAAAAAAGGGGTAAAAGCACAATTCAAACAAACACAGACGTACCTGTCGACGGTGATGCAGATGACTGCTCCCACGGTGACGTCTCTAGTTCCTTCAGGTACCAGAATCTTGGCCAGGTAACAGTCCTCCAACAGCTCAAACCCCACTGTGGCTTTGTCAGTCTCCACCTAACACACATACAGTTAGCTAGGTCTGTGTTCACTACGTATAAAACAGAGGAACACAAGTTAAAAACATCAGAGTTCAAGGAAAGAAGGGAAGAGAAAGACGTGGAAGAAAGAGAAGATGAAGAGAGGAGGAGAAAGAAGAAGAAGAAGAGAGAAAGATAAGAGAGAAAAGTGAAAATATAAAACAATGAAATATAAAGCATGAATAAAGTAACATTGCAAGAACTTATTTAACAATATTTACTATAATTATGATTGTGATGTTCAAACGTCTATTATTTTAAACTCTCAAACCAGGTTTTGATGTTTATCCTTTCACAAGAGCAATCCTGCGATAACTGACAGCTAAGGACACTCCTGAACTGGTTCTCACCTCAGTGATCAGGTTAGGGTTAGTATCTGAACTGGTTCTCACCTCAGTGATCAGGTTAGGGTTAGAGTTAGTATCTGAACTGGTTCTCACCTCAGTGATCAGGTTAGAGTTAGTATCTGAACTGGTTCTCACCTCAGTGATCAGGTTAGGGTTAGTATCTGAACTGGTTCTCACCCCAGTGATCAGGTTAGGGTTAGGGTTAGTATCTGAACTGGTTCTCACCTCAGTGATCAGGTTAGGGTTAGTATCTGAACTGGTTCTCACCTCAGTGATCAGGTTAGGGTTAGAGTTAGTATCTGAACTGGTTCTCACCTCAGTGATCAGGTTAGAGTTAGTATCTGAACTGGTTCTCACCTCAGTGATCAGGTTAGAGTTAGTATCTGAACTGGTTCTCACCCCAGTGATCAGGTTAGGGTTAGGATAGTATCTGAACTGGTTCTCACCTCAGTGATCAGGTTAGGGTTAGTATCTGAACTGGTTCTCACCTCAGTGATCAGGTTAGGGTTAGAGTTAGTATCTGAACTGGTTCTCACCTCAGTGATCAGGTTAGGGTTAGTATCTGAACTGGTTCTCACCTCAGTGATCAGGTTAGGGTTAGAGTTAGTATCTGAACTGGTTCTCACCTCAGTGATCAGGTTAGGGTTAGAGTTAGTATCTGAACTGGTTCTCACCTCAGTGATCAGGTTAGGGTTAGTATCTGAACTGGTTCTCACCTCAGTGATCAGGTTAGAGTTAGTATCTGAACTGGTTCTCACCTCAGTGATCAGGTTAGGGTTAGAGTTAGTATCTGAACTGGTTCTCACCTCAGTGATCAGGTTAGAGTTAGTATCTGAACTGGTTCTCACCTCAGTGACTGTGTTAGGTTAGGGTTAGTATCTGAACTGGTTCTCACCTCAGTGATCAGGTTAGGTTAGGGTTAGTATCTGAACTGGTTCTCACCTCAGTGATCAGGTTAGGGTTAGAGTTAGTATCTGAACTGGTTCTCACCTCAGTGATCAGGTTAGGGTTAGTATCTGAACTGGTTCTCACCTCAGTGATCAGGTTAGGGTTAGAGTTAGTATTTGAACTGGTTCTCACCTCAGTGATCAGGTTAGAGTTAGTATCTGAACTGGTTCTCACCTCAGTGATCAGGTTAGGGTTAGTATCTGAACTGGTTCTCACCTCAGTGATCTGTGTTAGGGTTAGGTTAGTATCTGAACTGGTTCTCACCTCAGTGATCAGGTTAGGTTAGTATCTGAACTGGTTCTCACCTCAGTGATCAGGTTAGGGTTAGAGTTAGTATCTGAACTGGTTCTCACCTCAGTGATCAGGTTAGGGTTAGTATCTGAACTGGTTCTCACCTCAGTGATCAGGTTAGAGTTAGTATCTGAACTGGTTCTCACCTCAGTGATCAGGTTAGGGTTAGTATCTGAACTGGTTCTCACCTCAGTGATCAGGTTAGGGTTAGAGTTAGTATCTGAACTGGTTCTCACCTCAGTGATCAGGTTAGAGTTAGTATCTGAACTGGTTCTCACCTCAGTGATCAGGTTAGGGTTAGTATCTGAACTGGTTCTCACCTCAGTGATCAGGTTAGGGTTAGTATCTGAACTGGTTCTCACCTCAGTGATCAGGTTAGGGTTAGAGTTAGTATCTGAACTGGTTCTCGCCTCAGTGATCAGGTTAGGGTTAGTATCTGAACTGGTTCTCACCTCAGTGATCAGGTTAGAGTTAGTATCTGAACTGGTTCTCACCTCAGTGATCAGGTTAGGGTTAGTATCTGAACTGGTTCTCACCTCAGTGATCAGGTTAGAGTTAGTATCTGAACTGGTTCTCACCTCAGTGATCAGGTTAGGGTTAGAGTTAGTATCTGAACTGGTTCTCACCTCAGTGATCAGGTTAGGGTTAGTATCTGAACTGGTTCTCACCTCAGTGATCAGGTTAGGGTTAGAGTTAGTATCTGAACTGATCAGGTCTCTGTGTGTGTCTGTGTGTGTAATAACTAGTCACCTCTGCTATCAGGTCTCCCTCGTTGATCTTGTCTCCCTCCTTTTTCTCCCAGCGAGCGATGGTTCCAGTCTGCATAGTGGGGGACAGAGCAGGCAGCTCCACCTGCCACACACACACACACACACACACACACACACACACACACACACACACACACACACACACACACACACACACACACACATATATATGAGCAATGTGTGCAAAGCTGTCATCAAGGCAAAGGGTGGCTACTTTGAAGAATCTCAAATATATTTTGATTTGTTTAACACTTGTTTGGTTACTACATGTCTCCATGTGTTATTTAATTAGTATTATTTTTAGGGGTTGATCAGCTTTAATATTGCAGATAGATTGTAGCTTCCATCATCGTAAATTGTTTACATCACTTATTTATACACATACATATACACACAGTTGAAGTCAGAAGTTTCCATACACCTTAGCCAAATACATTTAAACTCAGTTTTTCACAATTCCTGACATTTAATCCTAGTAAACATTCCCTGTCACCACTTGATTTTAAGAATGTGAAATGTCAGAATAAAAGTAGAGAGAATTATTTATTTCAGCTTTTATTTCTTTCATCACATTCCCAGTGGGTCAGAAGTTTACATACTCTCAATTGGTATTTGGTAGCACTGCCTTTAAATTGTTTAATTTGTTGGGACACCTAGCTACCAGAGACACAGTTGGATGCTGGTTAGCTACCGCTATAGCCAGCAGAGCCAGCCCGCTTTCTTACAGCTGCACTAGGGTCAGAAAGCATAACTGCGTATATTAAAGATGCACCTACAGTAATCACTCCATAATTTCCTGGTTGCTAAAATACTAATAGTTCGCTTTATTTCAGTTTATGTGCCAAAATAAGTAAGTATAGTGTAGAGAATAATTACATCATCTAAACCACTGTGAAATATATTTTCCATAAACAAAAATATTGTATTTTCAGCTGGTTTACAAAACCGAAAGTAAAAGACGGAAAAACAAAAGTTACCGGGATGCATAGAAATAGCACACATAGAACAGATCTACTGCTTCTTAAACTTGCTTTCATTGAGAATGACAGATCTATAACACACATTTCCATGTGAATTTGGTCATCACCCAAAAAGTTACATAATGCAGCTTTAAGACACTGCAGAGCTAGCGCAAGATGTGTCTCGGAAACGCATTGTACTCTGAATTGTCAAATTATCCCAACTGTTACACCAAGAAGATTGAGCAACTAAGTAAACGGTAATTTTCGTCCGAATGCTAGCTAGCAGTAGCAACAGCAGCCATTATGGGAATGGCATGTGGTGTTGAACAATAAAGGAGCTGATTGGCTGACACTACCATTTCAAAATGGCTTCTGTGGCATCTGCTACCGAACATGAGGACAAAAATTGAAACTGTTCAGTCTTCTCAGTGTAACAATTAGAATAATGGGACAATTAAGAATACAACGGCATTTCTCATCCCTGGATTGAGGTACGTTTTCCAGGCCATATCTCGAGCCGGGTCCGCCATGTCCTAATATACACAGAAATGCTGCCTGACCTTAGTGCAGCTGTAAGCAAGCAGGTCGGATCTGCTGGCTACTTCTGTTGCTACTATGGACACCGCTAGTTAGCAAGTTGGTTAGCTCCCGCTGCTGCAAGGGACTGGTTAGCTGCGGCAATTACCTAGGACGGCGCTAGCTAGCTGGTTACCAGGGACGCCGCTAGCTAGCTGGTTACCAGGGACGCCGCTAGCTAGCTGGTTACCAGGGACGCCGCTAGCTAGCTGGTTACCAGGGACGCCGCTAGCTAGCTGGATACCAGGGACGCCGCTAGCTAGCTGGATACCAGGGACGCCGCTAGCTAGCTGGATACCAGGGACGCCGCTAGCTGGCTGGTTACCAGGACGCCGCTAGCTAGCTGGTTACCAGGGACGCCGCTAGCTAGCTGGTTACCAGGGACGCCGCTAGCTAGCTGGTTACCAGGGACGCCGCTAGCTAGCTGGATACCAGGGACGCCGCTAGCTAGCTGGATACCAGGGACGCCGCTAGCTAGCTGGATACCAGGGACGCCGCTAGCTAGCTGGATACCAGGGACGCCGCTAGCTAGCTGGTTACCAGGGACGCCGCTAGCTAGCTGGTTACCAGGGACGCCGCTAGCTAGCTGGTTACCAGGGACGCCGCTAGCTAGCTGGTTACCAGGGACACCGCTAGCTAGCTGGTTACCAGGACGCCGCTAGCTAGCTGGTTACCAGGGACGCCGCTAGCTAGCTGGTTACCAGGGACGCCGCTAGCTAGCTGGTTACCAGGGACGCCGCTAGCTAGCTGGTTACCAGGGACACCGCTAGCTAGCTGGTTACCAGGGACGCCGCTAGCTAGCTGGTTACCAGGGACGCCGCTAGCTAGCTGGTTACTAGGGACACCGCTAGTTAGCTGGTTAGTTAACGACTCTGGGTGGCTAACTGATTAAGATGGTTATCCCGAGTCACCGTCAATGACTGCTACCCTACTGACAGATGTAGCTGGCTAAAATAAAGAAAAGAGCATTAGCTAGTTAGCAAATCTACCGATACGGTGTGAAACGGAGCTGTTTGCGGCCAGACAAGCACAGCAGCTAGTTAAGTCCCTGTACCTTGTGGTGCGGTGGCAGGCTGTAGAAGCGCTGTGTCTGGGCTCCCATGGAGGGCTGGGGGGGTTGCAGCAGGGACGCTCTGCTGGCGAACCCCACCGTGACCAAACGACCTCCGCTGCAAACAGCCCCGGACCGGACAGAGCCGTGGTAGCGCCTCAGATGACCGGGGCCCACAACGGGAAGAGGGCACAGGGCAGGCCCAGATTGGGCACCGCGGGACCGAGGCAACCCTGCACACGGCCTCAGCCGCAGGACCAGACGGAGCATTTCGCCTTTAGAAGTTTAGTCGCTAAACACCTTTTAGATTCAGTTGGAGTTACTCCGGTAACAGAATGTCTGATACCAATGGTAGCAATAAAGTGTCTTTGTGTCCCCCCAGGTAGCTAGCAAGCTGCTCACTTTCCAATGACCTCCTTAATGCCGGCGCGTTGCGGCTGTCCTTCCCTGCATGTTACCCTGGCAGTGGCCCGACGTCTGGCGGCGCTGAGGACTGTCGCGGAACGGCTCTTCCTCTGCTTCCAGGGTACATGGGTGATCACACAACCTAATGTTCATTCTGCCACCTCCTGTGCGGGATGGAAACAGGATTCCTAAATATAGAAAAACATACCAAACCACTACCAAAGGAAACCTGGGAGGGTGGGTCTTCAGATGTAAAATCCTAAAGTCTCCCAAACGTTTCTGCCGCAGCCACAATAATGTCCAGTTTCTTATATTTCTTTGAGACTTGTGCCGTACAGTTTATAACTGTGTGCAGCTGAACATTGTCTGCACAACGCATCACCGGGGGTAAACTACCTGCCCTTCAGGACAACAACCACCCGAGCCACTGCCTGTTATTAATTAAAAATTGGATGTAACAAATGTATCACTAGCCACTTAAAAAAAATATATATATAATGTTTACATATCCGACATTACTCATCTCATATGTATATACTGTACTATATACCATCTACTGCATCTTGCCTATGCCGGTCAGCCATCGACTCAAATCTCTAGCCACTTTAATAATTAAAAAGTGAATGAAATAAATGTATCACTAGCCACTTCAAACAATGCCATTTATATAATGTTTACATATCCTACATTACTCATCTCATATGTATATACTGTACTCCATACCATCTACTGCATCTTGCCTATGCCGGTCAGCCATCGCTCATCCATATATTTATATGTACATACTCGTATTCATTCCTTTACTCTTGTGTGTATAAGGTAGTTGTTGTGAATTTGTTAGATTACTTGTTAGATACTACTGCATGGTCGGAACTAGAAGCACAAGCATTTCACTACACTCACATTAACATCTGCTAACCTTGTGTATGTGACAAATACAATTAGATTTGATTTCCTGAAAACACTCGGTTTGTTGTAATGAATACTGAACTTGTTTTTGCATGGATTTCGCAACACGGTTAGCTTGTAACAGCTAGGACCACTATTTCTTGTCCCGACCCAAACCCATATTGCCCGCTGGGAACCAGACAACTTCTCCTGGTCCAAACTAAGAGGTAAGGGACCTTTTTCTAAATCCCTTTGAGAGTTGTCTGTTTCTCTAGTGGGTGGTGGGGGTTTCCCCTGTCGTAAGAGATCTACAAATTGAAGTAACGATACTATAACCGGTTACTGGAATAGACCCAATCTGGATTTGTTTGAATGTGAATGAACGTTGACGAATGTGAATGGATGTATTTTGGTTTATTGTGGTCTAGCGGTGTTTTCACAGTTGGTCCTTTTCATCGAGTTTTTGTACACTTAGTGCCGTTCGCTTGAATTCCTCTGTCCGGTTCCCTTTTTAGGGCAATGTGAACACACGCCATTATTTAATCTGTAGCTATTATTCTGATATTATTCTATTTATTCTGTTACCAATAATATTTACATGTTATTAGTATCTTCTGCAAAAAATAAATCTTCTGATTACAATTATTATGTCTCATCTTTTAACAAAATGCAATCTATTAGCTTCCACAATGTCAGTAGGTATAACTAGCTGTTCGATAACACATTCTGATGGAATGGCTTGTCCTGCACTTTGGAAAAACACAGAGTTCATTGAGTGAATGTTGGAAAAAGATCTTGATTTCTTTCTAAACATAGCAATGTGAATGCAAAAGAGGACTCGGACCACAAAATAGGTGAAGTGAAAGAACAGAGTTATTTTGCTTGTTTGTTTTACCCCAGAGTTCACTTTAAAGAGGACTGAGATTTGTTCCTAAAGAGGACTATATGTGAAAACACCCTAAGGCAACTTTTGTCTCTGGTTTATTGAGGTCTAAGACAACTTTGATTGTCTCTGGTTATTGTGGGGAGGGGGAGCTGGAGAGAGAGACAGGGAAGGGGGAGGTGGAGAGAGAGAGCGACAGGGGAGGGAGGTGGAGAGAGAGAGAGACAGGGAGGGTGGTGGAGAGAGAGACAGGAGGGGTGGTGGAGAGAGAGACGGAGGGAGGTGGAGAGAGAGACGGAGGGGGAGATGGAGAGAGAGACAGGGGAGGGGGAGGGGGAGGTGGAGAGAGAGAGCGACAGGGGAGGGGGAGGTGGAGAGAGAGAGCGACAGGGGAAGGGGAGGTGGAGAGAGAGAGAGACAGGGGAAGGGGAGGTGGAGAGAGAGAGCGACAGGGGAGGGGGAGGTGGAGAGAGAGAGAGACAGGGGAGGGGGTGGTGGAGAGATATACCCCGGTCAACAGCCCTGCACCTCCCACAGCAACTCGCCCAAGCCTCCTACATTTCTCCTTCACCCAAATCCAGATAGCTGACATTCTGAAAGAGCTACAAAATCTGGACCCCTACAAATCACCCGGGCTAGACAATCTGGACCCTCTCTTTCTAAAATTATCAGCCGAAAATGTTGCAACCCCTATTACTAGCCTGTTCAACCTCTCTTTCATGTCGTCTGAGATCCCCAAAGATTGGAAAGCTTCCGCGAACATCCCCCTCTTCAAAGGGGGAGACACTCTTGACCCAAACTGCTACAGACCTATATCTATCCTACCCTGCCTTTCTAAGGTCTTTGAAGGCCAAGTTAACAAACAGATCACCGACCATTTCGAATCCCACCGTACTTTCTCCACTATGCAATCCGGTTTCCGAGCTGGTCACGGGTGCACCTCAGCCACGCTCAAGGTCCTAAACGATATCATAACCGCCATCGATTAAAGAAAATACTGTGCAGCAGTCTTCATTGACCTGGCCAAGGCTTTCGACTCTGTCAATCACCACATTCTTATCGGCAGACTCAACAGCCTTGGTTTCTCAAATGACTGCCTCGCCTGGTTCACCAACTACTTCTCAGACAGAGTTCAGTGTGTCAAATTGGAGGCCCTGTTGTCCGGACCTCTGGCTGTCTCTATGGGGGTGCCACAGGGTTCAATTCTCGGGCCGACTCTCTTCTCTGTATACATCAATGATGTCGCTCTTGCTGCTGGTGATTCTCTGATCCACCTCTACGCAGACAACACCATTCAGTATATTTCTGGCCCTTCTTTGGACACTGTGTTAACTAACCTCCAGACGAGCTTCAATGCCATACAACTCTCCTTCCATGGCCTCCAACTGCTCTTAAATGCAAGTAAAACTAAATGCATGCTCTTCAACCGATCGCTGCCCGCACCTGCCTGCCCGTCCAGCATCGCTACTCTGGACGGTTCTGACTTGTGAACAACTACAAATACCTAGGTGTCTGGCTAGACTGTAAACTCTCCTTCCAGACTCACACTCACACTCCAATCCAAAATTAAATCTAGAATCGGCTTCCTATTTCTCACCAAAGCCCCATATACTACCCACCACTGCGACCTGTATGCTCTCGTTGGCTGGCCCTCGCTTCATACTTGTCGCCAAACCCACTGGCTCCAGGTCATCTATAAGTCTTTGCTAGGTAATGCCCCACCTTATCTCAGCTCACTGGTCACCATAGCAGCACCCACCTGTAGCACATGCAAATTGCAAAAATCACTGAAGCTGGAGACTCATATCTCCCTCACCAGCTTTAAGCACCAGCTGTCAGAGCAGCTCACAGATCACTGCACCTGCACACAGCCCATCTGTACACAGCCCATCTGTAAACAGCCCATCTGTAAACAGCCCATCTGTTAATAGCCCATCTGTAAACAGCCCATCTGTTAATAGCCCATCTGTAAATAGCCCATCTGTTAATAGCCCATCTGTAAACAGCCCATCCAACTACCTCATCCCCATATTGTTATTTATTTATTTTGCTCCTTTGCACCCCAGTATCTCTACTTGCACATTCATCTTCTGCACATCTACCATTCCAGTGTTTAATTGCTATATTGTAATTACTTCGCCACCATGTCCTATTTATTGCCTTACCTCCCTTATCTTACCTCATTTGCACTCACTGTATATAGACTTTTTTTCTATTGTACTATTGACTGTATGTTTGTTTATTCCATGTGTAACTCTGTGTTGTTTGTGTCGAACTGCTTTGCTTTATCTTGGCCAGGTCGCAGATGTAAATGAGAACTTGTTCTCAACTGGCCTACCTGGTTAAATAAAGGTCAACTACCCTACCTGGTTAAATAAAGGTCAACTGGCCTACCTGGTTAAATAAAGGTCAACTGGCCTACCTGGTTAAATAAAGGTTAACTGGCCTACCTGGTTAAATAAAGGTCAACTGGCCTACCTGGTTAAATAAAGGTTAACTGGCCTACCTGGTTAAATAAAGGTCAACTGGCCTACCTGGTTAAATAAAGGTCAACTGGCCTACCTGGTTAAATAAAGGTTAACTGGCCTACCTGGTTAAATAAAGGTGAATAAATAAATAGACAGGATAAGGGGAGCAGGAGAGAGAGGGAGGGAGAGAGTGTGGGGGGATAGAGTGGGAGTGAGTGAGGGGACGAGGGGGGATGGGGGAAAAGAGGGAACCGGGAGAGTTGATCCAAAAGAATGTTTGGCTCCAAAGGCTGCAAATACAGTAAACACACACACATTGTAGTCCACATTCACTGATACACTACTAAGTGAACCACTCTTATCAGTATTTATTGAGGGGTCAGAAGAACGCTGCTCTGCCTGCTGTGTTCTCCTGCTGTACCCTGGCATCCTGCAGCTTCACAGTCCCAGACGGGGTGCGGTGTGTGACTGGTGTTGGTGTAGTCCCTCCGGTAGCAGGAGTTGTTGGAGGGGGTCTATCTCCAGCTGGTGGCCCGGGGAACTCTTGGAATCCTTCCTCACTGGAACACACACATACATTATCAGTAACATTATGACAAAATACTATTAGCATCAGTAATATTATGACAAAATACTATTAGCATCAGTAACATTATGACAAAATACTATTAGCATCAGTAACATTATGACAAAATACTATTAGCATCAGTAACATTATGACAAAATACTATTAGCATCAGTAACATTATGACAAAATACTATTAGCATCAGTAATATTATGACAAAATACTATTAGCATCAGTAATATTATGACAAAATACTATTAGCATCAGTAATATTATGACAAAATACTATTAGCATCAGTAACATTATGACAAAATACTATTAGCATCAGTAATATTATGACAAAATACTATTAGCATCAGTAATATTATGACAAAATACTATTAGCATCAGTAATATTCAGTGATAGTACTTAGTATTATTCAGTAGTACTCAGTATTATTCAGTAGTACTCAGTATTATTCAGTAGCATTCTGTAATACTCAGTAATATGCAGTAGTATTATTCACAGCTGTAGATGGGTCTCTTCTCTTCACGGTTAAACGAGGAGGAGTAGGTGGAGTCAAAGTAGTGAGAGAACTGTGAAAGAGGAGAGGAATGGACAGATATCAGGGAGGTGGAAGAAATAAACACTATATGGCCAAAAGTATTCAGTGACCGCCTGCAGGGAGAAACTTTGTAGCGGGGCATGGCTGAGTCAAATAGGAATCCTGACTTAATAAAGTGGTGAGTAAAGAGCTCAGCCATGTGCTTCTTGTCAGTAACAACCACATCATAAACATTAAGGGACATGAGCAGCTGTGAGGAGGAGGGTTTATTCTCCAGGTCTTTAACCGTTTTCCAGAACTTCTTGGGGTTAGACCCACAGAGAGAGAACTGCTCCTTTGGCCTTCCGGATAGCCTGAGTGCACTTATTTCTCATTTGTCTGAACGAGAGCCAGTCAGCCTGAGTATACGTGAGCCGAGCCTTTTGCCAAATGCGGTTCTTGAGGTGGAGTAACTTTGCTAGATCACGGTCGAACCAGAGGCTGAACCTGTTTTTAATTCTCATTTTCTTTATGGGGGCGTGTTTGTTAACAATACCACTGAAAATATTAAAAAAGACCAACACATCTGGATTGGAGGTGTGAACCCACACTTTCAATTGATCCATTTTAGGTAACAAGCTTCTAGTGTTAACGTGCAGAAAACCCAGGCTTTTATGAGAGCAGAAATCAGTGAAGCAGATATCAGAGCACAAGTCAGAATTGGAACTAGGCGGCAGGTAGCCTAGTGGTTAGAGTGTTGGACTTGTAACCGGAGGGTTGCAAGTTCAAATCCCCGAGCTGACAAGGTAAAAAACCAGTTAACCCACTGGGCGCTGAAGACATGGAGGTTGATTAAGGCAGCCCCCCTCTGATTCAGAGGGGTTGGGTTAAATGTGGAAAATTCGGTTGTACAACTGACTAATAATGGTGACTTTGACTAGATGGGCCTGGGTGTACATACACATTTCCAGATATCATCAACAGTAATACAATCAAGGCATGGCAGAGGACAGGGAGAGAGCTCTGCAGCATTGATTTATGACATTTGAATGTGCATTAGATGGCAACAAGATCATATTGTACAGCAATTTCATCAGGTAACATGAAGACGAGAGGTAGTTAGAATAGGATGGGAGGCCAAAAGTCTGTGTAACCAATAGAGAGTCAGAGTCCTGAGTGTGGGAACAAACAGTCTGTCCCATGGTTAGGTAAACAAGAATGTTCATAGTCAACAATGCATGCAGGAGTCATGAGGCAAATGGTATAAAGCACAAGATAAAAAATAACGACTTGGGGCTAGCCATTGTAAGTTCAGAGTCACTTGCCCCAACAGTGTCTGTGTGCTGGAGGCGAACAAAAGCGGAGTGTGGTGGGGTACCTGTACCAGACAGGGGGAGCCAGGCCAGACCAGACGGTGAACAGATCGCCAGGTGGAATCCAAGCAGCAGGCAACAGGAGTAGGTGTCACACCCACTTGGAAGAAGCTTCTACTTCTGGAGGCAGAAAATGCCAGTGGACAGCGGGAGAGGGCTTCAAGGCCTCTGGATTTGGGTGGGGTAGCCTGTGAGACTCCTGACATTTCTTGGGCTCAAAGGCTTCGACACCGCTTACTTCCCACCTCCGTGCTATTTGAAGTTGTATCTGGTCTGTCTCAGTTCCAGGTTGGATGGTGTCCTCAGGTCTCTGCTGTTTGTTTGCCAGAGCACCCTCTGTATAGCTTGGAAAAAGTAATCCTTCTGTCCAAAATTAGGTTGTAGGTTTGGAGTTTTGATCTGGAGTGAAGGTTATACTGTGGAGGGTAGGATCCTGTATATGTCCCTGCCAAAAAATCCAAGTTTATCTAACTCCAAATCTATATTTTGGTAAAAAACATGCAGCTGTGTCTCTCTCTCTCCCTTCCTCGGTCTGTAGTGAAAACACATTTCACAAATGAACTTTTAACAAGGCACACCTTGTTAATTGAAATGCATTCCAAAGTAAATCAAAGTCACCATTATTAGTCAGTTGTACAACCGAATGCCTTCAACTGAAATGTGTCTTCCGCATTTAACCCAACCCCTCCACGTCTTCGGCGCCCGGGGAACAGTGGGTTAACTGCCTTGTTCCAGGTGACTACCTCATGAAGCTTGTTCAGAAAATGCCAAGAGTGTGCAAAGCTGTCATCAAGGCAAAGGTGGCTACTTTGAAGAATCTCAAACATAAAAAACATTTTGATTTGTTTAATACTTTTTTGGTCACTACATGATTCCATATGTGTTATTGCATAGTTGGAGGTCTTCAGTATTATTTTACAATGTAGGAAACAGTAAAAATAAATGAAAACCCCTGAATAAGTAGGTGTGTCCAAACTGTTGACTGGTACTGTATAAAATCGAGCACACATACATGCAATCTCCATAGACAAACAATCCCCCCACTTTCTGACATAGCATTTTTGTCCCCCTGTTTTAACATTGCAATGTGATACAAAAAAGGATCTGCTTTAGGACCATGCAGACACCTCAGAGCGGTCGGGTAGGCTGTTTGGAGAAGTCCGTTGGCTGGATTTAGGATCAAGGACACCACAGAGCAGGCTGACAGGATGTGTGAAGGCAAAGCTCCTGGAAGGCTGGCTGGACCATCACGGGATAGTTGAGCATAGTGCAGTGTGTATGTGTTGCACTCTTTCACCAAGTTGTAAAAGCAAGCAGAGCAGAAACTGGCTACTCTTTAGTTGACTGATGTAGCTGGCAAGGTAACTGCTGTTTAACTTATCAGAAAAAAACAAAAGTATTGTTCTTATTCGCAGTGCTGAGATTGTAAGTGACATGTAACCTTAGCTAATGATTCATACCCTCTCGACTGAGGTGAATAAATAAGCTACGCTAGCTAGTAGCTACCACAGCCAGGTCAGCTCTAGATATCTGTCAGATAGCAATAAAAGCCACGTCATATCGCTATCTAACAGCTGTTGTTTGTATGGACATTTTTTTAAGCCTTTGTTTTGTCCCGTTTCAAAATGAGTAATTGAACTTGACTAGCTTTCACCAGTTGATGTACAGCTAGAGAGAGAGAGCTGGCCAAAAGTTTGTTAATGTTAGCTATTATTTTTTGCCTCAATCACCCTAGACCTGAATTAAATGTTGCAAACATCATCCAAACGATTGAAGATTGATATTCTGATGTTTCTTCAGTGCAATGTGAGTTGTATTAGCCAGTATAGTTATGTAACGTTATTGATCTGTCAGTTTCCCGAGCTAATTCCCTACTTTACACTGACAGCAATAAACATCTGACATTACAGGCTGATTTCTTCATCCCGTCCACATCTGCATCTTTTCATACTGCACTCCTCCTTTCTGTCCGACTCCGAAATCCAACCGCAGTCCCGCATTGTTATTGTAGGCTGTGCGACACAGCTCACCTGCTAGCCATGGTCCCAGCTCACCTGCCAGCCATGGTCCCAGCTCACCTGCCAGCCATGGTCCCAGCAATTTTGCAAAAATAACTTCAGAAATAGTTTAAATTACCAGAGATTCTCACATGGTCCTTACATTGTAATAGAGGCAGCAGGTAACCTAGTGGTTAGAGCATTGGGCCAGTAACCGGAAGGTTGCAACATCAAATCCCTGAGCTGACAAGGTAAAAATCTGTTGTTCTGTCTCTGGACAAGGCAGTTAACCCACTGTTCCCTGGTAGGCTGTCATTGTAAATAAGAATTTGTTCTTAACTGACTTACCTGGTTAAATAAAGGTTCAATTAAAAAAAAATAGTATTACTGGGCTATATCAGCCAATATGTTAGATGTCGTTTGTATCACTGGGCTATATCAGCCAATATGTTAGATGTAGTTTGTATCACTGGGCTATATCAGCCAATATGTTAGATGTAGTTTGTATCACTGGGCTATATCAGCCAATATGTTAGATATAGTTCGTATCACTGGGCTATATCAGCCAATATGTTAGATGTAGTTTGTATCACTGGGCTATATCAGCCAATATGTTAGATGTAGTTCGTATCACTGGGCTATATCAGCCAATATGTTAGATGTAGTTTGTATCACTGGGCTATATCAGCCAATATGTTAGATGTAGTTCAGATCACTGGGCTATATCAGCCAATATGTTAGATGTAGTTTGTATCACTGGGCTATATCAGCCAATATGTTAGATGTCGTTTGTATCACTGGGCTATATCAGCCAAAATGTTAGATGTAGTTCAGATCACTGGGCTATATCAGCCAATATGTTAGATGTAGTTCAGATCACTGGGCTATATCAGCCAATATGTTAGATGTAGTTCAGATCACTGGGCTATATCAGCCAATATGTTAGATGTAGTTCAGATCACTGGGCTATATCAGCCAATATGTTAGATGTAGTTCAGATCACTGGGCTATATCAGCCAATATGTTAGATGTAGTTCGTATCACTGGGCTATATCAGCCAATATGTTAGATGTAGTTCAGATCACTGGGCTATATCAGCCAATATGTTAGATGTAGTTTGTATCACTGGGCTATATCAGCCAATATTTTAGATGTAGTTCAGATCACTGGGCTATATCAGCCAATATGTTAGATGTAGTTTGTATCACTGGGCTATATCAGCCAATATGTTAGATGTAGTTCGTATCACTGGGCTATATCAGCCAATATGTTAGATGTAGTTTGTATCACTGGGCTATATCAGCCAATATGTTAGATGTAGTTCGTATCACTGGGCTATATCAGCCAATATGTTAGATGTAGTTTGTATCACTGGGCTATATCAGCCAATATGTTAGATGTAGTTCAGATCACTGGGCTATATCAGCCAATATGTTAGATGTAGTTCAGATCACTGGGCTATATCAGCCAATATGTTAGATGTAGTTTGTATCACTGGGCTATATCAGCCAATATGTTAGATGTAGTTTGTATCACTGGGCTATATCAGCCAATATGTTAGATGTAGTTCGTATCACTGGGCTATATCAGCCAATATGTTAGATGTAGTTCGTATCACTGGGCTATAACAGCCAATATGTTAGATGTAGTTCGTATCACTGGGCTATATCAGCCAATATGTTAGATGTAGTTCAGATCACTGGGCTATATCAGCCAATATGTTAGATGTAGTTCAGATCACTGGGCTATATCAGCCAATATGTTAGATGTAGTTCGTATCACTGGGCTATATCAGCCAATATGTTAGATGTAGTTTGTATCACTGGGCTATATCAGCCAATATGTTAGATGTAGTTTGTATCACTGGGCTATATCAGCCAATATGTTAGATGTAGTTTGTATCACTGGGCTATATCAGCCAATATGTTAGATGTCGTTTGTATCACTGGGCTATATCAGCCAATATGTTAGATGTCGTTTGTATCACTGGGCTATATCAGCCAATATGTTAGATGTCGTTTGTATCACTGGGCTATATCAGCCAATATGTTAGATGTAGTTTGTATCACTGGGCTATATCAGCCAATATGTTAGATGTAGTTCGTATCACTGGGCTATATCAGCCAATATGTTAGATGTAGTTTGTATCACTGGGCTATATCAGCCAATATGTTAGATGTAGTTTGTATCACTGGGCTATATCAGCCAATATGTTAGATGTCGTTTGTATCACTGGGCTATATCAGCCAAAATGTTAGATGTAGTTTGTATCACTGGGCTATATCAGCCAATATGTTAGATGTAGTTTGTATCACTGGGCTATATCAGCCAATATGTTAGATGTAGTTTGTATCACTGGGCTATATCAGCCAATATGTTAGATGTAGTTCGTATCACTGGGCTATATCAGCCAATATGTTAGATGTAGTTTGTATCACTGGGCTATATCAGCCAATATGTTAGATGTAGTTCGTATCACTGGGCTATATCAGCCAATATGTTAGATGTAGTTTGTATCACTGGGCTATATCAGCCAATATGTTAGATGTAGTTCAGATCACTGGGCTATATCAGCCAATATGTTAGATGTAGTTCAGATCACTGGGCTATATCAGCCAATATGTTAGATGTAGTTCAGATCACTGGGCTATATCAGCCAATATGTTAGATGTAGTTCAGATCACTGGGCTATATCAGCCAATATGTTAGATGTAGTTCAGATCACTGGGCTATATCAGCCAATATGTTAGATGTAGTTCAGATCACTGGGCTATATCAGCCAATATGTTAGATGTAGTTCAGATCACTGGGCTATATCAGCCAATATGTTAGATGTAGTTCAGATCACTGGGCTATATCAGCCAATATGTTAGATGTAGTTCAGATCACTGGGCTATATCAGCCAATATGTTAGATGTAGTTCGTATCACTGGGCTATATCAGCCAATATGTTAGATGTAGTTTGTATCACTGGGCTATATCAGCCAATATTTTAGATGTAGTTCGTATCACTGGGCTATATCAGCCAATATGTTAGATGTAGTTTGTATCACTGGGCTATATCAGCCAATATGTTAGATGTAGTTCAGATCACTGGGCTATATCAGCCAATATGTTAGATGTAGTTTGTATCACTGGGCTATATCAGCCAATATGTTAGATGTAGTTCGTATCACTGGGCTATATCAGCCAATATGTTAGATGTAGTTTGTATCACTGGGCTATATCAGCCAATATGTTAGATGTAGTTCAGATCACTGGGCTATATCAGCCAATATGTTAGATGTAGTTCAGATCACTGGGCTATATCAGCCAATATGTTAGATGTAGTTTGTATCACTGGGCTATATCAGCCAATATGTTAGATGTAGTTTGTATCACTGGGCTATATCAGCCAATATGTTAGATGTAGTTCAGATCACTGGGCTATATCAGCCAATATGTTAGATGTAGTTCAGATCACTGGGCTATAACAGCCAATATGTTAGATGTAGTTCAGATCACTGGGCTATATCAGCCAATATGTTAGATGTAGTTCAGTATCACTGGGCTATATCAGCCAATATGTTAGATGTAGTTCAGATCACTGGGCTATATCAGCCAATATGTTAGATGTAGTTCAGATCACTGGGCTATATCAGCCAATATGTTAGATGTAGTTTGTATCACTGGGCTATATCAGCCAATATGTTAGATGTAGTTTGTATCACTGGGCTATATCAGCCAATATGTTAGATGTAGTTTGTATCACTGGGCTATATCAGCCAATATGTTAGATGTCGTTTGTATCACTGGGCTATATCAGCCAATATGTTAGATGTCGTTTGTATCACTGGGCTATATCAGCCAATATGTTAGATGTCGTTTGTATCACTGGGCTATATCAGCCAATATGTTAGATGTAGTTTGTATCACTGGGCTATATCAGCCAATATGTTAGATGTAGTTCAGATCACTGGGCTATATCAGCCAATATGTTAGATGTAGTTTGTATCACTGGGCTATATCAGCCAATATGTTAGATGTAGTTTGTATCACTGGGCTATATCAGCCAATATGTTAGATGTCGTTTGTATCACTGGGCTATATCAGCCAAAATGTTAGATGTAGTTTGTATCACTGGGCTATATCAGCCAATATGTTAGATGTAGTTTGTATCACTGGGCTATATCAGCCAATATGTTAGATGTAGTTTGTATCACTGGGCTATATCAGCCAATATGTTAGATGTAGTTCAGATCACTGGGCTATATCAGCCAATATGTTAGATGTAGTTTGTATCACTGGGCTATATCAGCCAATATGTTAGATGTAGTTCAGATCACTGGGCTATATCAGCCAATATGTTAGATGTAGTTTGTATCACTGGGCTATATCAGCCAATATGTTAGATGTAGTTCAGATCACTGGGCTATATCAGCCAATATGTTAGATGTAGTTCAGATCACTGGGCTATATCAGCCAATATGTTAGATGTAGTTCGTATCACTGGGCTATATCAGCCAATATGTTAGATGTAGTTCAGATCACTGGGCTATATCAGCCAATATGTTAGATGTAGTTCAGTATCACTGGGCTATATCAGCCAATATGTTAGATGTAGTTCAGATCACTGGGCTATATCAGCCAATATGTTAGATGTAGTTCAGATCACTGGGCTATATCAGCCAATATGTTAGATGTAGTTCGTATCACTGGGCTATAACAGCCAATATGTTAGATGTAGTTCAGATCACTGGGCTATATCAGCCAATATGTTAGATGTAGTTCAGATCACTGGGCTATAACAGCCAATATGTTAGATGTAGTTCAGATCACTGGGCTATATCAGCCAATATGTTAGATGTAGTTCAGATCACTGGGCTATATCAGCCAATATGTTAGATGTAGTTCAGATCACTGGGCTATATCAGCCAATATGTTAGATGTAGTTCAGATCACTGGGCTATATCAGCCAATATGTTAGATGTAGTTCGTATCACTGGGCTATATCAGCCAATATGTTAGATGTAGTTTGTATCACTGGGCTATATCAGCCAATATGTTAGATGTAGTTTGTATCACTGGGCTATATCAGCCAATATGTTAGATGTAGTTTGTATCACTGGGCTATATCAGCCAATATGTTAGATATAGTTCAGATCACTGGGCTATATCAGCCAATATGTTAGATGTAGTTCAGATCACTGGGCTATATCAGCCAATATGTTAGATGTAGTTCAGATCACTGGGCTATATCAGCCAATATGTTAGATGTCGTTTGTATCACTGGGCTATATCAGCCAATATGTTAGATGTAGTTCAGATCACTGGGCTATATCAGCCAATATGTTAGATGTAGTTCAGATCACTGGGCTATATCAGCCAATATGTTAGATATAGTTCGTATCACTGGGCTATATCAGCCAATATGTTAGATATAGTTTGTATCACTGGGCTATATCAGCCAATATGTTAGATGTAGTTCGTATCACTGGGCTATATCAGCCAATATGTTAGATGTAGTTCGTATCACTGGGCTATATCAGCCAATATGTTAGATGTAGTTTGTATCACTGGGCTATATCAGCCAATATGTTAGATGTAGTTTGAAGAGAGCAGAGTTGGAGAGACTTGCACTTTCTCTTGAGCTATTTTTATAGCCTACATGTTAGGAGTGGGAAGATTTCAGATTGAGAAATATGGGTGATCAATATTTAGGCCTATTTCTAGGCAATATAGTAAACTATAGCCTAATCACAGTCCTATTTAGGAAGTACATTTCCTTGGAAAGATAACTGCCCCGTGCCTCTCTGCCCATGCATGTCCTATAACCTACTCTATTTAATTGAGAACACATGCACACCTGATCTCGCAGGTATGGCTACTGAACTGGAAGCAGCAAGAATGATGACATTTGATTTTTAGATTTCTTTTCAAACCTTTCCCTTGGTAATTAAACACATTTAAGGTGTGAAATGGGAAGGGAAATGTGTTGGGAGAAAATGTAGTTATTGACTAGACAGGTGGGGGTTGCGCGTGCAGGTGGCTCGGCTGGCTCGGGGCTGGCTCGGCTGGCTCGGGGCTGGCTCAGGGCTGGCTGGGAATGGTTCGGGGCTGGCTCGGGGCTGGCTCAGGGCTGGCTGGGAATGGTTCGGGGCTGGCTGGGAATGGCTCGGGGCTGGCTCAGGGCTGGCTGGGAATGGTTCAGGGCTGACTGGGAATGGTTCAGGGCTGGCTGGGAATGGTTCAGGGCTGGCTGGGCGGTCTGGCTCAGGGCTGGCTCGGGGCTGGCTCAGGGCTGGCTGGGAATGGTTCGGGGCTGACTGGGCGGTCTGGCTCAGGGCTGGCTCGGGGCTGGCTCAGGGCTGGCTCGGCTGGCTCGGGGCTGGCTCGGGGCTGGCTCAGGGCTGGCTGGGAATGGTTCGGGGCTGGCTCGGGGCTGGCTCAGGGCTGGCTGGGAATGGTTCGGGGCTGGCTGGGAATGGCTCGGGGCTGGCTCAGGGCTGGCTGGGAATGGTTCAGGGCTGACTGGGAATGGTTCAGGGCTGGCTGGGAATGGTTCAGGGCTGGCTGGGCGGTCTGGCTCAGGGCTGGCTCGGGGCTGGCTGGGAATGGTTCGGGGCTGACTGGGCGGTCTGGCTCAGGGCTGGCTCAGGGCTGGCTGGGAATGGCTCGGGGCTGGCTCAGGGCTGGCTCAGGGCTGGCTCAGGGCTGGCTGGGAATGGTTCGGGGCTGACTGGGCGGTCTGGCTCAGGGCTGGCTCAGGGCTGGCTGGGAATGGTTCGGGGCTGGCTCGGGGCTGGCTCAGGGCTGGCTTGGGGCTGGCTGGGCGGTCTGGTTGAGATTTGATATAGAGGATGTCTTAGTAAAGACAATCAAAAGCCTTTGTAGTTTTTAAAGAGTTGATTACTTTTTGTTGTAATTCGAGACGGCATATTGTATTGTGTAAAAACTCGGGAAAAAAGCTTAAGACGCCCAAAATAATTGGTCCCCCAGACCCTCGCCAGGTTAAGTCCCCCCCACTAACCTGATTAGTCCCCCAGACCCTCGCCAGGTTAAGCCCCCACTAACCTGATTAGTCCCCCAGACCCTCGCCAGGTTAAGTCCCCCCACTAACCTGATTAGTCCCCCAGACCCTCGCCAGGTTAAGTCCCCCACTAACCTGATTAGTCCCCCAGACCCTCGCCAGGTTAAGCCCCCACTAACCTGATTTGTCCCCCAGACCCTCGCCAGGTTAAGCCCCCCCCACTAACCTGATTAGTCTAACTTGTAAAGGTAGGAGTCTGGCCTGTGAAGGGGCCTAACCTGTGAACGGGCCTAACCTGTGAAGGGGTCTAAGCTGTGAAGGGGTCTAACCTGTGAAGGGGTCTAAGCTGTGAAAGTAGGGTTCTAAGCTGTAAAGGTAGGGTTCTAAGCTGTGAAGGTAGGGTTCTAAGCTGTGAAGGTAGGGTTCTAAGCTGTAAGAGTGGTGTTCTAAGCTGTGAAGGTAGGGTTCTAAGCTGTAAGAGTGGGGGTCTAACCTGTGATGGTAGGGTTTTAACCTGTGAAGGTAGGGGTCCAACCTGTGATGGTAGGGGTCTCACCTGTGAAGGTACGGTTCTAAGCTGTGAAGGTAGGGGTCTAAGCTGTGAAGGTAGGGGTCTAAGCTGTGAAGTTAGGGTTCTAAGCTGTAAAGGTAGGGGTCTAACCTGTGATGGTAGGGGTCTAACCTGTGAAGGTAGGGGTCTAACCTGTGAAAGTAGGGGTCTAACCTGTGAAAGTAGGGGTCTAACCTGTGAAAGTAGGGGTCTAACCTGTGATGGTAGGGGTCTAACCTGTGATGGTAGGGGTCTAACCTGTGAAAGTAGGGGTCTAACCTGTGATGGTAGGGGTCTAACCTGTGATGGTAGGTGTCTAACCTGTGAAGGTAGGGGTCTAACCTGTGATGGTAGGGGTCTAACCTGTGAAGGTAGGGGTCTAACCTGTGAAGGTAGGGGTCTAACCTGTGAAGGTAGCGGTCTAACCTGTGATGGTAGGGGTCTAACCTGTGATGGTAGGGTTCTAACCTGTGATGGTAGGGGTCTAACCTGTGATGGTAGGGGTCTAACCTGTGAAAGTAGGGGTCTAACCTGTGATGGTAGGGGTCTAACCTGTGATGGTAGGGGTCTAACCTGTGAAAGTAGGGGTCTAACCTGTGATGGTAGGGGTCTAACCTGTGAAAGTAGGGGTCTAACCTGTGATGGTAGGGGTCTAACCTGTGATGGTAGGGGTCTAACCTGTGAAGGTAGGGGTCTAACCTGTGATGGTAGGGGTCTAACCTTTGAAGGTAGGGGTCTAACCTGTGATGGTAGGGGTCTAACCTGTTAAAGTAGGGGTCTAACCTGTGATGGCAGGGGTCTAACCTGTGATGGTAGGGGTCTAACCTGTGATGGTAGGGGTCTAACCTGTGAAAGTAGGGGTCTAACCTGTGATGGTAGGGGTCTAACCTGTGAAAGTAGGGGTCTAACCTGTGAAAGTAGGGGTCTAACCTGTGATGGTAGGGGTCTAACCTGTGATGGTAGGGGTCTAACCTGTGAAAGTAGGGGTCTAACCTGTGAAAGTAGGGGTCTAACCTGTGAATGTAGGGGTCTAACCTGTGATGGTAGGGGTCTAACCTGTGATGGTAGGGGTCTAACCTGTGAAGGTAGGGGTCTAACCTGTGAAGGTAGGGGTCTAACCTGTGATGGTAGGGGTCTAACCTGTGAAGGTAGGGGTCTAACCTGTGAAGGTAGGGGTCTAACCTGTGATGGTAGGGGTCTAACCTGTGAAGGTAGGGGTCTAACCTGTGATGGTAGGGGTCTAACCTGTGAAGGTAGGGGTCTAACCTGTGAAGGATGGTAGGGGTCTAACCTGTGAAGGTAGGGGTCTAACCTGTGAAGGTAGGGGTCTGGCTTTCCGGTCTTTTTGTCGTTCGACCCAGTTACCGATCAGAGTCCCGGTACCATATCCGTCCTCGCTGGTTCCGCAGCGCCAGCCATACTGATGGAACTTGTCCTCCGGCCGTGCGTCGCTCCATACCTCACTCTGCCCAGACGCACGCAGCATGTAGTGGAACGGAGGAGAGGAGAAGGCCCATGGGAACGACATCCTGCTGGGAGGGAGACAAGGGTTGTGAATGAGTGAGTGAATACAATTTTATTTTGCCTAAAAATCCACAAATCAGTTATAACATATTGCACCTCATGGTTGTGAGGTCTGGGGTTCACTCACCAACCAAGATTTCACAAAATGGGACAAATACCAAATTGAGACTGCATGCAGAATTCTGCAAAAACATCTTCAGTTTACAATGTAAAACACCAAATAATGCATGCAGTGCAGAATTCCCTCTAATTATAAAAATCCAGAACAGAGACATTCAATTCTACAATTACCTAAAAGCAAGCGATTCTCAAACCTTCCCTAATAAAGATGCACCTGTGTAATGATCATGCTGTTCAATCAGCTTCTTGATATGCCACATTTGTCAAGTGGATGGATTATCTTGGCAAAGTAGAAATGCTCACTAATTGGGATGTAAACAAATTTGTGCAAGTCATTTCAAAATAAAAAAAAAAAAGTCAAAGTCACCATTATTAGTCAGTTGTACAACCGAATGCCTTCAACTGAAATGTGTCTTCCACATTTAACCCAACCCCTCTGAATCAGAGAGGTGCGGGGGGCTGCCTTAATCGACATCCACATCTTCAGCGCCCGGGGAACAGTGGGTTAACTGCCTTGTTCAGGGGCAGAACGACAGATTTTTACCTTGTCAGCTCGGGGGATTCGAACTTGCAACCCTCCGGTTACAAGTCCACCGCTCTAACAACTAGGCTACCTGCCGCCATTTGAGAGAAGTAAGCTTTTTGAGTGTATGGAACATTTCTGGGATCTTTTATTTCAGCTCATGAAACACGGGACCAACACTTTACATGTTGATTTTATATTTCATTTATAGTTGGATATTTATTTCCCACTGAGGAAACCTGTCACGACTTCAGCCGAAGTTGGTCCCTCTCCTTGCTCGGGTGGCTTTCGGCGGTCGAAGACACCGGTCTTCTAGCTACCGCCGATCTACTTTTCATTTTCTATGTTTTTTTGTCTTCATTATACACACCTGGTTTCTATTCCATAATTACATGTTCCTTATTTAACCCTCTGTTCCCCTCTTGTTTTTGTGCATGATTGTTTGTGTTTCTTTGTTACGTGTTTTCGAGTGGTTGGGTTTTCCCCACTCATGTATTTTGGAAATATTGAGTAAAGTATTTGAAGGTTCAACTTCTCCAGGTTCAACTCTCTGTAGGTGAGGCCTTTATTAGGGAAGGTTTGAGAATCGCTTCCTTTTAGGTAATTGTAGAATTTAATGTGGACCCCAAGCAAAAAGAAAAGATGAAATTGATTCATGTGTGAAGGCACGCGTATAAGGGTACAATCAACAAATGGCTGTTTTTATATCTTGTTACGAATCCCTTTTACCCCGCAGTCTAGGGGGAATGGAATCGCGACCCCCAACATATCTTATGCAAAATATTATAGTGAAATGGAACAGTGAGAACAGAAAACACAGACAACTTAAATCTACCGTCAAACACAAATGGTTTATTGTAAACACACGGTAAAGTGGTGTGGGGAAAAGGGGCTGAGCCGGACCCAAGGAAAGAAATAATAGATATTCAAAAACCCCTAAGATAATCTACCTGCGTCACGAACAGCTAGCTAACTAACCAATTAAATACAGGGGGTGGTCCGCCCAGTTCTAACTAATGTATTTAACACAGGGTTTCCTACGGGTAATGTATGCCCAAGGGCGTCTTGTCTGGTTATCCCCTTTTCCACCAACAAACAAACAGCAATGCAACACAACAGTACAAACTCGCAGTTAATGTGAGATGCTGGCACCTAAACAAGAGCGATAACACGCACAAACAAACCAACATCAACTGGGCTTCACCAAATACTAAACAGAGCTAGAGCTCTGTAGCTACAAAACAAGCCAGCTACTAAATAACCAGAGAGCAATGCATACACGAGAGTCAGTTACTAAACAACAGCGTAATGCATACACGAGAGTCAGTTACTAAACAACAGCGTAATGCATACACGAGAGTCAGTTACTAAACAACAGCGTAATGCATACACGAGAGTCAGTTACTAAACAACAGCGTAATGCATACACGAGAGTCAGTTACTAAACAACAGCGGGTAATGCATACACGAGAGTCAGTTACTAAACAACAGCGTAATGCATACACGAGAGTCAGTTACTAAACAACAGCGGGTAATGCATACACGAGAGTCAGTTACTAAACAACAGCGTAATGCATACACGAGAGTCAGTTACTAAACAACAGCGTAATGCATACACGAGAGTCAGTTACTAAACAACAGCGTAATGCATACACGAGAGTCAGTTACTAAACAACAGCGGGTAATGCATACACGAGAGTCAGTTACTAAACAACAGCGGGTAATGCATACACGAGAGTCAGTTACTAAACAACAGCGTAATGCATACACGAGCTACAAACCAAGAACAAGCTAGAGAGAGAGATAACTGACTGGGTTTTAAACCAAGGGAAAGGGGATGTGATTGGGTAAGGGAAAAGGAGCAGGTGTGTCTTCTGATTGGTGATTGATGACTGCTGATGAGTGACACCTGTCACTAGGGCAGAAGGAGAGAAAGCAAATACACACACAGGATACCTGTATCCGTAACACTTGTCATGAATATATTTCCACCAATATTTCTTTATGCTTTATTTCAATATTTCATCCTATAGAACTGTCCATGCACTGGTGCTTTTGTTTAGGAATACAGCTAATAATTTCACCTGTGACCTGGCTGGTTATATTATTATCTTTTAAGTTTATACTTGGTAAAAAGAAGCTGTAACTGGACTTTATTAATTACTATAACTCTATTACTAATCGAATCTACAAATAAAGTCGATCAAATGGATTCCACTTTAATGTTTTATTGTAAGGGAAACGAAAATGGGCTATAGGCCTACGTATTTTCTACGACTTTGTAGAATTATACAAAACATATCCTTGACTATCTAAACAAATAACTATTTCCACAAATATTTGTTCATGCATTTAATCCTTTACAATAGTTTATGCACTATTTATCAAGCGTTTATTTATCAAGCGTTTATTTATCAAGCGTTTATTTATCAAGCGTTTATTTATCAAGCGTTTATTTATCAAGCGTTTATTTATCAAGCGTGTTTGTGCACCTTGCGGACGCCCGGCAACGCTCTATAGCAAGTACTTACAATATATGCTGAAACACCAGGCGGTTCTAGCACATATCTCAGACACCCATGTATACCCCACAAGACATGCCACCGGGAGTCTCTTCACAATGCCCAAGGCCAGAACAGACTAAGGGAAACACACAGTACTACATAGAGCCATGACTACATAGAACTGTATTCCCAAACTTTCCAAACCATCTAGGAGCCTGGAACCTCTCTTCACATTTCAAGGCCACGTTAAAATATTGACTCAGTGACAGACCAAGCCCCGCTCAGGTAATACCTCCCATCCTCTCTAAGTGTTATTGTCGTAGTACTGTTGTCTATACTGCCAGGGGTGTTGTCAATTGTAATCTGGTATCCATTCCTTTGAACTCCACTATTTGAACTCTGCTAT
Source organism: Brachymystax lenok tsinlingensis (assembly GCA_030435695.1). NCBI lineage: Eukaryota > Metazoa > Chordata > Actinopteri > Salmoniformes > Salmonidae > Brachymystax > Brachymystax lenok. Next base: position 53,194,348 of record CM059792.1, read on the forward strand.
TGTTAGCTCAAAAGAGAAGCCCACTGTGGTCTGCCCACCCAGTACTATTAGTTCAAATGTGGATTCCATAAAATACCCCCTCGTTTTTTAAATCACATAGAGGACTTGGGTTGTTGAATGATGCCAACCAAAGCCCATGTAGGTCAGTTTATAACATTCCATCATTGGTTACTCTGAGAGTTCCTCAAACTGACATTGGCCATATGGTGCTAACCTTGGAAAAGTAATTCACATTTCTACTCCTTCCTCTATTACAAATAGGGCTAGACCAAATGGTGCAGTTCTATGCAATCGTATAGCCATACCAACTATATCAATATGAACCATCAGATAGGGTCTGTAACCGCCTATTGAACGTAGCTTGTTTGAGTTGGAGACTCCATGTGACTTTAAAAATCGTAAGAAACTTGGGTTAATACATATGAATATTAGGAGCTTACTTCCTAAACTGTATTACATCAAGATCTGGGCTATGCAGACAAATCTGGACATTCTGGTATTGACTGAAACATCTCTAGGGACATTCCGGACTGATATTAATATTGAGGGTGTGGTGGTTAATTTCTTTACTATCAAATGAGGAGAGAAACTTATCACACAAGTCAGAGTTCTACTTATGAATAAGGGAGCAGGTCAATACAACGCACACATGTAAAGTGAATCGATTGAGTGCTCTATGATAATGATGGCTGGTAGATGATTCACGCTCAGATGATTCGTTGAGAGCCCCGAGACAAAAGTACAAAGGTATTTTATAGCCAAGATACACCCCTTTCAACCTACATGATGAACAACAGATGTATAGAATGGGTCACAAGGTTAAGATCTGTATGAAAGACACCTAAAGTGAGGGAAAAAAGTATTTGATCCCCTGCAGATTTTGTAAGTTTGCCCACTGACAAAGAAATGATCAGTCTATAATTCTAATGGTAGGTTTATTTGAACAGTGAGAGACAGAATAACAACAAAAAAATCCAGAAAAACGCATGTGAAAAATGTTATAAATTGATTTGCATTTTAATGAGGGAAATAAGTATTTGACCCCCTCTCAATCAGAAAGATTTCTGGCTCCCAGGTGTCTTTTATACAGGTAACGAGCTGAGATTAGGAGCACACTCTTAAAGGGAGTGCTCCTAATCTCAGTTTGTTACCTGTATAAAAGACACCTGTCCACAGAAGCAATCAATCAATCAATCAGATTCCAAACTCTCCACCATGGCCAAGACCAAAGAGCTCTCCAAGGATGTCAGGGACAAGATTGTAGACCTACACAAGGCTGGAATGGGCTACAAGACCATCGCCAAGCAGCTTGGTGAGAAGGTGACAACAGTTGGTGCGATTATTTGCAAATGGAAGAAACACAAAAGAACTGTCAATCTCCCTCGGCCTGGGGCTCCATGCAAGATCTCACCTCGTGGAGTTGCAATGATCATGGAATCAGCCCAGAACTACACGGGAGGATCTTGTCAATGATCTCAAGGCAGCTGGGACCATAGTCACCAAGAAAACAATTGGTAACACACTACGCCGTGAAGGACTGAAATCCTGCAGCGCCCGCAAGGTCCCCCTGCTCAAGAAAGCACATATACATGCTGAAGTTTGCCAATGAACATCTGAATGATTCAGAGGACAACTGGGTAAAAGTGTTATGGTCAGATGAGACCAAAATGGAGCTCTTTGGCGTCAACTCAACTCGCCGTGTTTGGAGGAGGAGGAATGCTGCCTATGACCCCAAGAACACCATCCCCACCGTCAAACATGGAGGTGGAAACATTATACTTTGGGGGGGGGTTTTCTGCTAAGGAGACAGGACAACTTCACCGCATCAAAGGGACGATGGACGGGGCCATGTACCGTCAAATCTTGAGTGAGAACCTCTTTCCCTCAGCCAGGGCATTGAAAATGGGTCGTGGATGGGTATTCCAGCATGACAATGACCCAAAACACATGGCCAAGGCAACAAAGGAGTGGCTCAAGAAGAAGCACATTAAGGTCCTGGAGTGGCCTAGCCAGTCTCCAGACCTTAATCCCATAGAAAATCTGTGGAGGGAGCTGAAGGTTTGAGTTGCCAAACGTCAGCCTCGAAACCTTAATGACTTGGAGAAGATCTGCAAAGAGGAGTGGGACAAAATCCCTCCTGAGATGTGTGCAAACCTGGTGGCCAACTACAAGAAACGTCTGACCTCTGTGATTGCCAACAAGGATTTTGCCACCAAGTACTAAGTCATGTTTTGCAGAGGGGTCAAATATTTATTTCCCTCATTAAAATGCAAATCAATTTATAACATTTTTCACATGCGTTTATCTGAATTGTTTTGTTGTTATTCTGTCTCTCACTGTTCAAATAAACCTACCATTAAAATTATAGACTGATCATTTCTTTGTCAGTGGGCAAACGTACAAAATCAGCAGGGGATCAAATACTTTTTTCCCTCACTGTATAATACATAGCAGACAGTATCTGCTGTGTCAACAGTTTTCATTGTATAGAGACCAGTGTCTGGCCCACCAACTCCAAACTGGAGCCATGTCTCCCTGGTACCATATAGAACAGAAACATTAACTCATGCTCTGGAATGCTCTTTAGGTTTTATCACCCAAAAGACAGCATAAATCTGCTGTCAGTGTTATCTCCCAGAGGCCCATCCTCAGTAGAACACACACACAGATGTAAAACACTGTGGGGACAACGTCGTCGATGCACTTATTGATGAAGCCGGTGACTGAGGTGGTATACTCCTCAATGCCATTGGATGAATCCCGGAACATATTCCAGTCTTTGCTGCAAAACAGTCTGGTAGCATAGCATCCGCGTCATCTGACCACTTCCGTATTGAGCAAGTCACTGGTACTTCCTGCTTTAGTTTTTGCTTGTAAGCAGGAATCAGGAGGATATAATTATGGTCAGATTTGCCGAATGGAGGGCGAGGGCGAAGGAGAGCTTTGTATGCGTCTCTGTGTGTGGAGTAAATGTGGTCTGGAGTTTTTTTCCCTCTGGTTGCACATGTGACATGCTGGTAGAAATGAGGTCAAACGGATTTAATTTTGCCTGCAAGTTCCTTGCTATTAGGAGCGCCGCTTCTGGATGAGCATTTTCTTGTTTGCTTATGGCCTTATACAGCTTGTTGAGTGCGGTCTTAGCGCCATCATCGGTTTGTGGTGGTAAATAGACAGCAATGAATAATATAGAAGAGAACTCTCTTGGTAGATAGTGTGGTCTACAGCTTATCATTAGGTATTCTACCTCAGGCGTGCAATACCTCGAGACTTCTTTAATATTAGACATCGCTCACCAGCAGTTATTGACAAATAGACACACACCCCCGCCCCTCGTCTTACCAGACGTAGCTGCTCTGTCCTGCCGATGCACGGAGAAGCCAGCCAGCTCTATTTTATCCGTGTCGTCGTTCAGCCAAGTCTCTGTGAAACATAAGATATTACAGTTTTTAATGTCCCATTGGTAGGATAGTCTTAACCATAGATCGTACAGTTTGTTTTCCAATGATTACACGTTGGCCAATAATACAGAGGGTAGTGGTGGTTTACCCACTCGTCAGCAAATTCTTACAAGGCACCCCACCCTCCTCCCCCTTTTTGTCCGTATTTTCTTTACGCTGATGACGGGGATTTGGGCCTTGTCTCGACAAAGCAGTATAACCTTTGCGTCGGACTCATTAAAGAAAAAATCTTCATCCAGTTCAAGGTGAGTAATCGATGTTCTGATGTCCAGAAGCTATTTTCGGTCATAAGAGACGGTAGCAGCAACATTATGTACAAAATAAGTTACAAACAACGTGAAAAACTAACAAAGAAAATAGCACAGTTGGTGAAGAGCCCGTAAAACGGCAGCCCTCCCCTCCGGTGCCATAATCACTCAATCAAAACTATTAAATAACACATATGGAATCATGTACTAACCAAAGAAGTGTTAAATAAATCAAAATATATTTTATTATTTGAGATTCTTCAAAGTAGCCACCCTTTGCCTTGATGACAGCTTTGCACACTCTTGGCATTCTCTCAACCAGCTTCATGAGGTAGTCACCTGGAATGCATTTAAATTAACAGGTGTGGCTTGTTAAAATATAATTTGTGGAATTTCTTTCCTTTTTAATGCGTTTCAGCAAATCAGTTGTGTTGTGACAAGGTAGGGGTGGTAAACAGAAGATAGCCCTATTTGGTAAAAGACCAAGTCTATATTATGGCAAGAAGAGCTCAAATAAGCAAAGAGAAACGACAGTCCATCATTACTTTAAGACATGAAGGTCAGTCAATACGGAATCTTTGAACTTTTCTTCAAGTGCATTCACAAAAACCATCAAGCGCTATGATGAAACTGGCTCTCATGAGAACGGCCACAGGAAGGGAAGACCCAGAGTTATCTCTGCTGCAGAGGATAAGTTCATTATAGTTACCAGCCTCAGAAATTGCAGCCCAAATAAATGCTTCACAGAGTTCAAGTAACAGACACCTCAACATTACCTGTTCAGAGGAGACAGCGTGAATCAGGCATTCATGGTTGAATTGCAAAGAAACCACTACTAAAGGACACCACTAAGAAGAAGAGACTTGCTTGGGCCAAGAAACACGAGCAATGGACATTAGACCGGTGGAGTCCAAATTTGAGATTTTTGGTTCCAACCGCCGTGTCTTTGTGAGACGCAGAGTAGGTTAACGGATGATCTCCACATGTGTGGTTCCCACCATGAAGCATGGAGGAGGAGGTGTGATGGTGTGGGGGTGCTTTACTGGTGACACTATCAGTGATTTATTTAGAAATCAAGGCACACAACCAGCATGGCTACCACAGCATTCTGCAGCGATACGCCATCCCATCTGGTTTGCCCTTAGTCCCACTATCATTTGTCTTTCAACAGGACAATGACCCAGGACACCTCCAGGCTGTGTAATGGCTATTTGACCAAGAAGGAGAGTGATGGAGTGCTGCATCAGATGACCTGGCCTCCACAATCACCCGACCTCAACCCAAGTGAGATGGTTTGGGATGAGTTTATCCACAGAGTGAAGTAAAAGCAGCCAAAATGTGCTCAGCATATGTGGGAACTCCTTCAAGGTCGCTGGAAAAGCATTCCAGGTGAAGCTGGTTGAGAGAATGCCAAGAGTGTGCAAAGCTGTCATCAAGACAAAGGGTGGCTATTTGAAGAATCTCAAATATAAAATATATTTTGATTTGTTTAACACTTTTTTGGTTACTACATGATTCCATGTGTTATTTCATGTCTTCACTATTATTGTACAATGTAGAAAATAGTAAAGATAAAGAAAAACCCTTGAATGAGTAGGTGTTATAAAGCAATTGGTAACAGCATTGTACGCTAGCCAAACTTACATCATTGGAAATAATAGGTTATCATGATTAAAATGGTGTAGAACTTCAAACCATTAAAATACATACATTAAGATATTTGGCAAAATAGACAGACATGTCCCTATTTCCCCAAAACAATGGCAGTCTGAATGTTCTAAGAGCAGTCTTTTATTTAACCAGCTGACCATTTATGTACTACCATTTGCCTTTTTGTGTTTAACATTTTGTGGTTTGTAATATAGCGGTTAAAGAGCGTTGGGCAGTAATCAAAAGGTGGCTGTTTTGAATCCCCGAACCGACTAGATGAAAAATCTTTCTATGTACCCATGAGCAAGGCACTTAACCCTAGTCGCTCTGGATAAGAGTGTCTGCTAAATGTGTAGAATGTAATTGTAAACTAGGCCTCTGTGAAAGCATGGCAATAACTTATTAACTTTGAATTATTCACAGATCTACTCTTCTGATGACATGGCAGGCAGCCAGACAGACTCCTCTGATGGCAGGCAGACAGGCAGCACACTCCTGAAAACGAACTGCTCAGCAAAGCAAAGGCTCTTTTGAGAACTACCAGATTTATAAAAACAAAAGCTAATTTTCAGTGTCTGTGTCCAGTGTCTGTGTTTATATGTTAAGGGAGTGTTACTTTGGCAGATGTCACCCATATAAATAAATAGTTCTTTTTTTAAAATAATTATCTAAATGTATGGTGTTTTGGTTTGTCAGTTTCATTGTTTGTTATGCTAGAAATTGTTATTTTATGGTTGTACGTGATACAATAAACTAGAAAATGTTATATTTTGCAATTCTGAGTAATTACTACTTTAGAAAGGACATACACATTATTCAGTACTACTGCAGTTGCTAAATAATTCCAATAGATGGCAGCATAAGACCACAAATGAAATTTCAGAAGATAAGTTCAGTTTTCTCCCTGGATACACCAGTCTGCTAACGCAAGAGGAAGGACTGAAAAAGCATTCAACAGATTACTGTGATGATTATGATAATGATGATTCATGTTTATTATTACCTGTTTTTATGCTCATGTTTTGAAATTATACTTCATTACTTTAACGATTGTCAATAAGCCTGAACATTAATTCAGTCACTTCTGGTCGACAAAAACATATTTTCCTCGTACATTCGTTATCAAATTCATCAACCAGCATCGACCCGCTCTGCCTTATCGCACAAGTAGCCAACTCAACAAGCCCTGCAAAAGCTTGTGCCGTCAGTGGTAGCGAGCACTCTGACTTCTTGCGGAAGCGAGGGGCATGTTGAGGTAAATTTGCTGACCGCGAGGGTTACATTATGTCATTTATTGGCAGACGGAAAGATGTACTCGTCTTTTCTATTCCGAAGTTGTTTACTCGTGATATGACATATTAATATTGTATTTTTTTTAATGCATGTATACTAGGGTTGAGGTTAGTGCATCTGACTGGTGATTTTTTGGCCAGGGTTCATTTGAGAAATAAGGCCCGAGGGGGTGTGGTATATGGCAAATATAACACAGCTAAGGGATAGCTCTTAAGCACGATACAACGCGGAGCGCCTGGATACAACCCTTAGCCGTGGTAAACACAAACCCCCGAGGTGCCATATTGCTATTATAAATTGGTTACCAACTTAATTAGAGTAGTAAAAATATATGTTTTGTCATAACCATGGTATACGGTCTGATATGCCACAGCTGTCAGCCAATCAGCATTCAGGGCTAGAACCACCCAGTTTATAATACCTGCTATAGTCACAAATGTTTGCTCTCCCAAAAGCAACACAGGCCTACTACGAGATATATAGCTAACTGTAAAGAAATTAGTGACCATTTTAGAACATCATGGGACATATAGTCTTTGATTGCATGCTATTCTTGCCAATCATATTGCTGCATATTGCTGCACTGTCAGAACTAGAAGCACAAGCATTTCGCTACACTCGCAATAACATCTGCTAACCATGTGTATGTGACCAATAACATCTGCTAACCATGTGTATGTGACCAATAACATCTGCTAACCAGATGTATGTGACCAATAACATCTGGCTAACCATGTGTATGTGACCAATAACATCTGCTAACCATGTGTATGTGACCAATAACATCTGGCTAACCATGTGTATGGACCAATAACATCTGCTAACCATGTGTATGTGACCAATAACACCTGCTAACCATGTGTATGTGACCAATAACATCTGCTAACCATGTGTATGTGACCAATAACATCTGCTAACCAGATGTATGTGACCAATAACATCTGGCTAACCATGTGTATGTGACCAATAACATCTGCTAACCATGTGTATGTGACCAATTACACCTGCTAACCATGTGTATGTGACCAATAACACCTGCTAACCATGTGTATGTGACCAATAACATCTGGCTAACCATGTGTATGTGACAATAACATCTGTTAACCATGTGTATGTGACCAATAACACCTGCTAACCATGTGTATGTGACCAATAACATCTGCTAACCATGTGATCAATAACACCTGCTAACCATGTGTATGTGACCAATAACATCTGATAACCATGTGTATGTGACCAATAACATCTGATAACCATGTGTATGTGACCAATAACACCTGCTAACCGTGTGTATGTGACCAATAACATCTGCTAACCATGTGATCAATAACACCTGCTAACCATGTGTATGTGACCAATAACACCTGCTAACCATGTGTATGTGACCAATAACATCTGATAACCATGTGATCAATAACACCTGCTAACCATGTGTATGTGACCAATAACATCTGATAACCATGTGTATGTGACCAATAACATCTGATAACCATGTGTATGTGACCAATAACATCTGATAACCATGTGTATGTGACCAATAACACCTGCTAACCGTGTGTGTGTGACCAATAAAATGTGATTTGATTTGCTTGTAGCCTATAACTGATGCTTTGTGGTCTTATGCTGCCATGTATTGGAAATATTTAGCAATTCAAAGTTATTAATTCACATAAAGACATTGGTGAGGCAGCTGAGAAATAGTGTATTTTTCTTGTAATTCCTTAGATCCGTCTCAAACCTGCCCCACCTATCCCACGCGTATTGCTGGACTTTCACATAGAGGTTACCAGGTCACGCAGTTCAAACCACATGTGAAAAATAAAACAAATGTGGCTTGTTAATCGAGTGTTCTGCCTTGCAATAATAAATATAATAAAATAACTAACAAAATGCTATTTAGTACTATAATGGTATTAACTAACATTATATTATTACTAAAATAGTTTCTAAAAGTGTTCTAGTCCACCCTACCCTAGAATTAGGGGTTAGGGTTAAGGCAAAAAGAGGTTATACGTAGGGTTAGAGTTTCTGTATAGCCCTTGATGACATCTGCTGATGTAAAAAGGCCTTTATAAATACATGTGATTGATTGTTAGGTTTAGGGTTTTGAAGGCCTTCTCTGGGTACTTCATACCTCATTCGCGACACTTGACAGGCTCATCATCTGAGGTAACAACAGCATCCGATCTACAACTCAGTGAGCTAGACCTGTCCATATGGTTTGTAATGTAACTCAGTCAACCTGCGCACTATTCGCTCAATTCGACGCATATCAAATTATCCAGCAGCCATGTAGAAACAACACATGTCAAAGTGTATTTCTTAGTTAAAAAATGTATTCTGCCTGTTTAAATCGGCCACATCTTGAAAAAGAGGCCAGGGACATGCGTTTTGTTTAGGTTTACAGCTTTTTCTGAAGTAAAATCTAGTTAACCATGAGCAGAAAAGGCTTACCGTTTGATGAGATGGCCAGAACGGTAACTCAACGCGTCCCAGGTGAACAGTGAGCCTGTGCGTCAGGGAGCAGTAACCTGTTAATAAGAACAGCCTACAGGAGGGGAACCTACGGTATTACCGTGTATTACCGTGTACAGGGAACAATGGGCTGGGAAAAGGACGGTGTCCAATAGAACTAATAGCAGCTGGCAGGGTGAAAATGACTTAGAAGAAGTCCTGTTTTTTCGCAGTTACTTCAAAACTACGCCAAGCAGCTGGCACATATTGTAATTTTATGAAACTGGGCTCCACGGCAGATGCAATGAACTAGTTACCAGGAAAAAACGTTGTGACATTTTTAACAACGCTTTTTCCTGGTAACTAGTTCATTGCATCTGCCGTGGAGCCCTGTTTCATAAAATTACAATATGTCCCAGCTGCTAGTCATATCTATCCTACTATCAAATAAGCGTTGTACTATTCCTCTAAGTGCTGCTATAATTCACATCTCAATGGCAAGGAGAACAGGCGTGCACGAGCACACACACGAACCATGGCGCAGGTCCCGGTAGAAACTGGATCATATTTTCCAATTTTCACCCCGGAATGTATAAAGGTCCATTTTGACCGGGATAAACGGTACAACGTGATGTATTTAGTTGGTAATGGTCTTAAGTAGATATCTAGCTACACACTTCTTACCTGCTGACAGCGTGAACTGGACTTGAGGACAGAACTCAGACACGCGCCTTTATTGTCAAGCGTTTCCTTGGCGATGTGACGCAACCAGCTGCTCTGTGCGCAGACAGCAGATCCGTCCACCCTTCCGTCCACTTCACTCTGTTAGGTGAAGCGGAGCAGTCCACCGTTCCGTCCACTTATGTCCTATGGGTGCGTTCGTAAATTCACTCTATTTTTTTGTATTATTATTATTTTTAATTGAATTAACAACAACAACAAAAGACAGCCTAACCAGCTCTGGATAACATGAAAACAGCCTAACTAGATCTGGATAACATGAAAACAGCCTAACCAGCTCTGGATAACATGAAAACAGTCTAACCAGCTCTGGATAACATGAAAACAGCCTAACCAGCTCTGGATAACATGAAAACAGCCTAACTAGATCTGGATAACATGAAAATAGCCTAACCAGCTCTGGATAACATGAAAACAGCCTAACCAGCTCTGGATAACATGAAAACAGCCTAACCAGCTCTGGATAACATGAAAACAGGCTAACCAGCTCTGGATAACATGAAAACAGCCTAACCAGCTCTGGGTAACATGAAAACAGCCTAACCAGCTCTGGATAACATGAAAACAGGCTAACCAGCTCTGGATAACATGAAAACAGCCTAACCAGCTCTGGATAACATGAAAACAGCCTAACCAGCTCTGGGTAACATGAAAACAGCCTAACCAGCTCTGGATAACATTAAAACAGCCTATCCAGCTCTGGATAACATGTACACATCCTAACCAGCTCTGGATAACATGAAAACAGTCTAACCAGCTCTGGAAAACATGAAAACAGACTAACCAGCTCTGGATAACATGAAAACAGCCTAACCAGCTCTGGATAACATGAAAACAGGCTAACCAACTCTGGATAACATGAACACAGCCTAACCAGCTCTGGATAACATGAAAACAGCCTAACCAGCTCTGGATAACATGAAAACAGCCTAACCAGCTCTGGATAACATTAAAACAGCCTATCCAGCTCTGGATAACATGTACACATCCTAACCAGCTCTGGATAACATGAAAACAGCCTAACCAGATCTGGATAACACGTAAACATCCTAACCAGCTCTGGATAACATGAAAACAGCCTAACCAGCTCTGGATAACATGAAAACAGCCTAACCAGATCTGGATAACATGAAAACAGGCTAACCAGATCTGGATAACATGAAAACAGGCTAACCAGATCTGGATAACATGAAAACAGGCTAACCAGATCTGGATAACAAGTAAACAGCCTAACTAGATCTGGATAATATGAAAACAGCCTAACCAGCTCTGGATAACATGAAAACAGACTAACCAGCTCTGGATAACATGAAAACAGCCTAACCAGATCTGGATAACATGAAAACAGCCTAACCAGCTCTGGATAACATGAAAACAGCCTAACCAGATCTGGATAACATGAAAACAGCCTAACCAGATCTGGATAACATGAAAACAGCCTAACCAGCTCTGGATAACATGAAAACAGGCTAACCAGCTCTGGAAAACATGAAAACAGACTAACCAGCTCTGGATAACATAGAAACAGCCTAACCAGCTCTGGATAACATGAAAACAGCCTAACCAGCTCTGGATAACATGAAAACATCCTAACCAGCTATGGATAACATGAAAACAGCCAAATCAGCTCTGGATAACTTGAAAACAGCCTAACCAGCTCTGGATAACATGAAAACAGCCTAACCAGCTCTGGATAACATGAAAACAGCCAAACCAGCTCTGGATAACATGAAAACAGCCTAACCAGCTCTGGATAACATGAAAACATCCTAACCAGCTATGGATAACATGAAAACAGCCTAACCAGCTCTGGATAACATAGAAACAACGTAACCAGCTCTGGATAACATGAAAACAGCCTAACCAGCTCTGGATAACATGTAAACATCCTAACAAGCTCTGGATAACATGAAAACAGGCTAACCAGCTCTGGATAACATGTAAACAGCCTAACCAGCTCTGGATAACATGAAAACAGACTAACCAGGTCTGCATAACATGAAAATAGACTAACCAGCTCTGGATAACATGAAAACAGCCTAACCAGTTCTGGATAACATGAAAACAGCCTAACCAGTTCTGGATAACATGAAAACAGCCTAACCAGCTCTGGAAAACATGAAAACAGACTAACCAGCTCTGGATAACATAGAAACAGCCTAACCAGCTCTGGATAACATGAAAACAGCCTAACCAGCTCTGGATAACATGAAAACATCCTAACCAGCTATGGATAACATGAAAACAGCCAAATCAGCTCTGGATAACTTGAAAACAGCCTAACCAGCTCTGGATAACATGAAAACAGCCTAACCAGCTCTGGATAACATGAAAACAGCCAAACCAGCTCTGGATAACTTGAAAACAGCCTAACCAGCTCTGGATAACATGAAAACATCCTAACCAGCTATGGATAACATGAAAACAGCCTAACCAGCTCTGGATAACATAGAAACAACGTAACCAGCTCTGGATAACATGAAAACAGCCTAACCAGCTCTGGATAACATGTAAACATCCTAACAAGCTCTGGATAACATGAAAACAGCCTAACCAGCTCTGGATAACATGAAAACAGCCTAACCAGCTCTGGATAACATGTAAACAGCCTAACCAGCTCTGGATAACATGAAAACAGCCTAACCAGCTCTGGATAACATTAAAACAGCCTAACCAGCTCTGGATAACATGTAAACATCCTAACCAGCTCTGGATAACATGTAAACAGCCTAACTAGATCTGGATAACATGAAAACAGCCTAACCAGCTCTGGATGACATGAAAACAGCCTAACCAGCTCTGGATAACATGAAAACATCCTAACCAGCTATGGATGACATGAAAACAGCCAATTCAGCTCTGGATAACATGAAAACAGGCTAACCAGCTCTGGATAACATGAAAACAGCCTAACCAGCTCTGGATAACATGAAAACAGCCTAACCAGCTCTGGATAACATGAAAACAGCCAAACCAGCTCTGGATAACATGAAAACAGCCTAACCAGCTCTGGATAACATGAAAACATCCTAACCAGCTATGGATAACATGAAAACAGCCTAACCAGCTCTAGATAACATAGAAACAACGTAACTAGCTCTGGATAACATGAAAACAGCCTAACCAGCTCTGGATAACATGTAAACATCCTAACAAGCTCTGGATAACATGAAAACAGCCTAACCAGCTCTGGATAACATGAAAACAGCCTAACCAGCTCTGGATAACATGTAAACAGCCTAACCAGCTCTGGATAACATGTAAACATCCTAACCAGCTCTGGATAACATGTAAACAGCCTAACTAGATCTGGATAACATGAAAACAGCCTAACCAGCTCTGGATGACATGAAAACAGCCTAACCAGCTCTGGATAACATGAAAACATCCTAACCAGCTATGGATGACATGAAAACAGCCAATTCAGCTCTGGATAACATGAAAACAGGCTAACCAGCTCTGGATAACATGAAAACAGCCAAACCAGCTCTGGATAACATGAAAACATCCTAACCAGCTCTGGATAACATGAAAAAAGCCTAACCAGCTCTGGATAACATGAAAACAGCCAAACCAGCTCTGGATAACATGAAAACATCCTAACCAGCTATGGATAACATGAAAACAGCCTAACCAGCTCTAGATAACATAGAAACAACGTAACTAGCTCTGGATAACATGAAAACAGCCTAACCAGCTCTGGATAACATGTAAACATCCTAACCAGCTCTGGATAACATGACAACAGCCTAACCAGCTCTGGATAACATGAAAACAGCCTAACCAGCTCTGGATAACATGAAAACAGACTAACCAGCTCTGGATAACATGAAAACAGCCTAACCAGCTCTGGGTAACATGAAAACAGCCTAACCAGCTCTGGAAAACATGAAAACAGCCTAACCAGCTCTGGATAACATTAAAACAGCCTATCCAGCTCTGGATAACATGTACACATCCTAACCAGCTCTGGATAACATGAAAACAGTCTAACCAGATCTGGATAACACGTAAACATCCTAACCAGCTCTGGATAACATGAAAACAGCCTAACCAGCTCTGGATAACATGAAAACAGCCTAACCAGATCTGGATAACATGAAAACAGGCTAACCAGATCTGGATAACATGAAAACAGGCTAACCAGATCTGGATAACATGTAAACAGCCTAACTAGATCTGGATAATATGAAAACAGCCTAACCAGCTCTGGATAACATGAAAACAGACTAACCAGCTCTGGATAAAATGAAAACAGCCTAACCAGATCTGGATAACATGAAAACAGGCTAACCAGCTCTGGATAACATGTAAACAGCCTAACCAGCTCTGGATAACATGAAAACAGACTAACCAGGTCTGCATAACATGAAAATAGACTAACCAGCTCTGGATAACATGAAAACAGCCTAACCAGTTCTGGATAACATGAAAACAGCCTAACCAGTTCTGGATAACATGAAAACAGCCTAACCAGTTCTGGATAACATGAAAACAGCCTAACCAGCTCTGGAAAACATGAAAACAGACTAACCAGCTCTGGATAACATAGAAACAGCCTAACCAGCTCTGGATAACATGAAAACAGCCTAACCAGCTCTGGATAACATGAAAACATCCTAACCAGCTATGGATAACATGAAAACAGCCTAACCAGCTCTGGATAACATGAAAACAGCCTAACCAGCTCTGGATAACATGAAAACAGCCTAACCAGCTCTGGATAACATGAAAACAGCCAAACCAGCTCTGGATAACATGAAAACAGCCTAACCAGCTCTGGATAACATGAAAACATCCTAACCAGCTATGGATAACATGAAAACAGCCTAACCAGCTCTAGATAACATAGAAACAACGTAACTAGCTCTGGATAACATGAAAACAGCCTAACCAGCTCTGGATAACATGTAAACATCCTAACCAGCTCTGGATAACATGACAACAGCCTAACCAGCTCTGGATAACATGAAAACAGCCTAACCAGCTCTGGATAACATGTAAACAGCCTAACCAGCTCTGGATAACATGAAAACAGGCTAACCAGCTCTGGATAACATGAAAACAGCCTAACCAGCTCTGGGTAACATGAAAACAGCCTAACCAGCTCTGGATAACATGAAAACAGCCTAACCAGCTCTGGATAACATTAAAACAGCCTATCCAGCTCTGGATAACATGTACACATCCTAACCAGCTCTGGATAACATGAAAACAGTCTAACCAGATCTGGATAACACGTAAACATCCTAACCAGCTCTGGATAACATGAAAACAGCCTAACCAGCTCTGGATAACATGAAAACAGCCTAACCAGATCTGGATAACATGAAAACAGGCTAACCAGATCTGGATAACATGAAAACAGGCTAACCAGATCTGGATAACATGTAAACAGCCTAACTAGATCTGGATAATATGAAAACAGCCTAACCAGCTCTGGATAACATGAAAACAGACTAACCAGCTCTGGATAACATGAAAACAGCCTAACCAGATCTGGATAACATGAAAACAGGCTAACCAGCTCTGGATAACATGTAAACAGCCTAACCAGCTCTGGATAACATGAAAACAGACTAACCAGGTCTGCATAACATGAAAATAGACTAACCAGCTCTGGATAACATGAAAACAGCCTAACCAGTTCTGGATAACATGAAAACAGCCTAACCAGTTCTGGATAACATGAAAACAGCCTAACCAGTTCTGGATAACATGAAAACAGCCTAACCAGCTCTGGAAAACATGAAAACAGACTAACCAGCTCTGGATAACATAGAAACAGCCTAACCAGCTCTGGATAACATGAAAACAGCCTAACCAGCTCTGGATAACATGAAAACATCCTAACCAGCTATGGATAACATGAAAACAGCCAAATCAGCTCTGGATAACATGAAAACAGACTAACCAGCTCTGGATAACATGAAAACAGCCTAACCAGATCTGGATAACATGAAAACAGGCTAACCAGCTCTGGATAACATGTAAACAGCCTAACCAGCTCTGGATAACATGAAAACAGACTAACCAGGTCTGCATAACATGAAAATAGACTAACCAGCTCTGGATAACATGAAAACAGCCTAACCAGCTCTGGATAACATGACAACAGCCTAACCAGCTCTGGATAACATGAAAACAGCCTAACCAGCTCTGGATAACATGTAACCAGCCTAACCAGCTCTGGATAACATGAAAACAGGCTAACCAGCTCTGGATAACATGTAAACAGCCTAACCAGCTCTGGATAACATGAAAACAGCCTAACCAGCTCTGGGTAACATGAAAACAGCCTAACCAGCTCTGGATAACATGAAAACAGCCTAACCAGCTCTGGATAACATTAAAACAGCCTATCCAGCTCTGGATAACATGTACACATCCTAACCAGCTCTGGATAACATGAAAACAGTCTAACCAGATCTGGATAACACGTAAACATCCTAACCAGCTCTGGATAACATGAAAACAGCCTAACCAGCTCTGGATAACATGAAAACAGCCTAACCAGATCTGGATAACATGAAAACAGGCTAACCAGATCTGGATAACATGAAAACAGGCTAACCAGATCTGGATAACATGTAAACAGCCTAACTAGATCTGGATAATATGAAAACAGCCTAACCAGCTCTGGATAACATGAAAACAGACTAACCAGCTCTGGATAACATGAAAACAGCCTAACCAGATCTGGATAACATGAAAACAGGCTAACCAGCTCTGGATAACATGTAAACAGCCTAACCAGCTCTGGATAACATGAAAACAGACTAACCAGGTCTGCATAACATGAAAATAGACTAACCAGCTCTGGATAACATGAAAACAGCCTAACCAGTTCTGGATAACATGAAAACAGCCTAACCAGTTCTGGATAACATGAAAACAGCCTAACCAGTTCTGGATAACATGAAAACAGCCTAACCAGCTCTGGAAAACATGAAAACAGACTAACCAGCTCTGGATAACATAGAAACAGCCTAACCAGCTCTGGATAACATGAAAACAGCCTAACCAGCTCTGGATAACATGAAAACATCCTAACCAGCTATGGATAACATGAAAACAGCCAAATCAGCTCTGGATAACTTGAAAACAGCCTAACCAGCTCTGGATAACATGAAAACAGCCTAACCAGCTCTGGATAACATGAAAACAGCCAAACCAGCTCTGGATAACATGAAAACAGACTAACCAGCTCTGGATAACATGAAAACATCCTAACCAGCTATGGATAACATGAAAACAGCCTAACCAGCTCTGGATAACATAGAAACAACGTAACCAGCTCTGGATAACATGAAAACAGCCTAACCAGCTCTGGATAACATGTAAACATCCTAACAAGCTCTGGATAACATGAAAACAGCCTAACCAGCTCTGGATAACATGAAAACAGCCTAACCAGCTCTAGATAACATGTAAACAGGCTAACCAGCTCTGGATAACATGAAAACGGCACATTACGTAAAAACAACGAGATTTTCTATTTGGACCAGACACGCCACGACCAAGACTATTCTACCTGCTTTGTAAAATTCACAAAGAACCAGACACTTGGACAATTCCCCATGAAGTTCCTCCTGGTAGACCAATCGTATCAGACTGTAATAGTGAATCATACAACATAGCTCAATATATTGATCATTATATCAACCCTCTCTCCACTAGACACCCCAGCTACCTCAGAGACACGTATCACTTTCTGGAGAGGATCAAACCCATAGTTGTTCCCTCCAAAACATATATATTCACTATAGATATTGATAAGCTTATACACTAACATAAATACAGCAACAGGAGTACAGACGGTCAGAAACCTTTTTCATGCTCACCCAGATAGAAATAGACCAGATAATGAATTACTACAACTATTAGAAATCAGCCTCACACACAACGACTTTATATTTAATGATAGGCATTACTTACAGGTGGAGGGAACAGCTATGGGCAAGAAATTTGCCCGGCATATGCAAACATCTACATGGCTGAATGGGAGAGAGAGGCATTGGCCAAGTGCCCACATCAACCCACATTCTACTACAGATTTCTAGATGACATTATAGGAGCCTGGCCTCATGATATCGAACTATTCACTGAATTCATTAGCATTCTCAACAGTCACCACCCGTCCATTAAGGTTAAATACATAATAGATCCATGTGAAGTACACTTCTTGGATACTACAGTCTTCTTTAATCACATAAATCAGTCTCAAAAACAATACTCACTAAAGTTTACTTTAAACCCACAGATACACATGCTTTACTCCACAAACACAGTTATCACCCCAAACATACATTTAGAGGCATCGTTAAATCTCAAATTATACGGTTTCATAGGATATCCTCCTGCAAACAGGATCTGGTAAAAGCAATTCAAACATTATTCCATGCACTCAGACAGAGAGGTTACTCCAAACGATACCTCAGAACCATAAAAACAGCACCTTGGGGGCCCTCTCTCCCATTCAGCCCACACACTCACATAATACAAGTCTGTCCATCACTTTATCTGACCCCAACCTTCATCACAGAGGTTCCAGAGACATTTCCAAATCCCCCTTCCCTGACCTCAACCCTGATCAGAACCCTAACCTTAACCCTTACCTTAATTCGGGTTCAGATCCTGTTCCTGCCCTAACCCTAACCCTAACCCCACCCCTAACCCCACCGCTAACCCTAACCCTAACCCCACCACTAACCCTAACCCTAACCCCACCCCTAACCTTAACCCCACCCCTAACCCTAACCTTAACCCCACCCCTAACCCTAACCTTAACCCCACCACTAACCCTAACCTTAATCCCACCCCTAACCCTAACCCTAACCCCACCACTAACCCTAACCTTAATCCCACCCTAACCCTAACCCTAACCCCACCACTAACCCTAACCTTAATCCCACTAACTCTAACCTTAACCCCACCACTAACCCTAACCTTAACCCCACCCCTAACCCTAACCTTAACCCCACCCCTAATCCTAACCCCACCCCTAACCCTAACCCCACCCCCAACTCTAACCTTAACCCTACCACCAACCTTACCCTCCTAGAGTAACAGATTTGGAAATGGACCCTCTCGGAACCACAATCTAATTTACTCCTTTTATTCTCCTTCCGAGCAAGAGACAATCCTCATCCCCTTAGTTACTACATTCTCACATAGGATTAGACCGTTACATCAGGCATTCAAACACAATTTTTCCAACACCCAACAGGCACACTCACCCCTCCAGCAGTATAGAATCATATCAGCATTTAGGAGGAATAAGAGTCTCAAAGACATCCTCATCCAAGCTAAATACAGCACTAAGCCCCCACAACCACCCAAACCCTACACGGCCCACTTCAGACCAAGAAAATTCATTTCAAACTCCTATAGCAAGACCTCCGCTCCAGTTTTAGATTCAATATCCTTCTCCACTCAAAATGTAATATATATAATCACTTGCACATTTTGTGGAAAGCACTACATTGGGGAAACCCAGTATACAGTAGAAATTAGACTCAAACAACATCTATACAATATCAAACGGGCCCATCTACACACAGAACTAGTTACTCATTTCCAGGATCACCCCATCACTTACCTCAATATATCAGGATTGCAGTCGTGTTCTGGGTGGACCAGTGGGCAAGAAAGGCAGTGGAACGTAGGTGGATAAGAGACCTACAAACAATTACACCTAGCGGTCTGAATGAGCGTTTTTAACCGGGCAGATAGGATCCATGGAAAGGGACAGCACTTGTTTACAGGGTTCTCAAGGAGTTGGAAGAAGGATGCACCATAAAACAAAAACACAATAAATAAAGTTTGTGTGGTTTTATTATATTTAACATCTGCATGATGATTTGTAATAGTTTTATTCCTTTGGGTTTTATGTATTTGAATTTGTTTTAACAACGTAGCACTTGACCTTTTAGCACTTTTATAGATATATAGGTTTATAACTGTGTGTATATGTATTAATAAAGCATCCATCCCTTGACCCCTTGTACATTTTAATATCTTAGTCCCTTCATGATCCTAGATAACCATTCAGACAATCATTTTAGAAGCACTATTAACCAACTTACTTTTGGTAAGGTTCTTAGGAGAGCAATCTAGTGGGTTTTAACAGTGGAATTTATTTAGATTGGAGGGGTACACAACAATAGGCCTGCGCACAACAAGATAAATTAATCTCTTTTTAACCCTACTCGAACTCAAAGCCTAACCAGCTCTGGATAACATGAAAACAGCCTAACCAGCTCTGGATAACATGAAAACAGACTAACCAGCTCTGGATAACATGAAAACAGCCTAACCAGCTCTGGGTAACATGAAAACAGCCTAACCAGCTCTGGAAAACATGAAAACAGCCTAACCAGCTCTGGATAACATTAAAACAGCCTATCCAGCTCTGGATAACATGTACACATCCTAACCAGCTCTGGATAACATGAAAACAGTCTAACCAGATCTGGATAACACGTAAACATCCTAACCAGCTCTGGATAACATGAAAACAGCCTAACCAGCTCTGGATAACATGAAAACAGCCTAACCAGATCTGGATAACATGAAAACAGGCTAACCAGATCTGGATAACATGAAAACAGGCTAACCAGATCTGGATAACATGTAAACAGCCTAACTAGATCTGGATAATATGAAAACAGCCTAACCAGCTCTGGATAACATGAAAACAGACTAACCAGCTCTGGATAAAATGAAAACAGCCTAACCAGATCTGGATAACATGAAAACAGGCTAACCAGCTCTGGATAACATGTAAACAGCCTAACCAGCTCTGGATAACATGAAAACAGACTAACCAGGTCTGCATAACATGAAAATAGACTAACCAGCTCTGGATAACATGAAAACAGCCTAACCAGTTCTGGATAACATGAAAACAGCCTAACCAGTTCTGGATAACATGAAAACAGCCTAACCAGTTCTGGATAACATGAAAACAGCCTAACCAGCTCTGGAAAACATGAAAACAGACTAACCAGCTCTGGATAACATAGAAACAGCCTAACCAGCTCTGGATAACATGAAAACAGCCTAACCAGCTCTGGATAACATGAAAACATCCTAACCAGCTATGGATAACATGAAAACAGCCTAACCAGCTCTGGATAACATGAAAACAGCCTAACCAGCTCTGGATAACATGAAAACAGCCTAACCAGCTCTGGATAACATGAAAACAGCCAAACCAGCTCTGGATAACATGAAAACAGCCTAACCAGCTCTGGATAACATGAAAACATCCTAACCAGCTATGGATAACATGAAAACAGCCTAACCAGCTCTAGATAACATAGAAACAACGTAACTAGCTCTGGATAACATGAAAACAGCCTAACCAGCTCTGGATAACATGTAAACATCCTAACCAGCTCTGGATAACATGACAACAGCCTAACCAGCTCTGGATAACATGAAAACAGCCTAACCAGCTCTGGATAACATGTAAACAGCCTAACCAGCTCTGGATAACATGAAAACAGGCTAACCAGCTCTGGATAACATGAAAACAGCCTAACCAGCTCTGGGTAACATGAAAACAGCCTAACCAGCTCTGGATAACATGAAAACAGCCTAACCAGCTCTGGATAACATTAAAACAGCCTATCCAGCTCTGGATAACATGTACACATCCTAACCAGCTCTGGATAACATGAAAACAGTCTAACCAGATCTGGATAACACGTAAACATCCTAACCAGCTCTGGATAACATGAAAACAGCCTAACCAGCTCTGGATAACATGAAAACAGCCTAACCAGATCTGGATAACATGAAAACAGGCTAACCAGATCTGGATAACATGAAAACAGGCTAACCAGATCTGGATAACATGTAAACAGCCTAACTAGATCTGGATAATATGAAAACAGCCGAACCAGCTCTGGATAACATGAAAACAGACTAACCAGCTCTGGATAACATGAAAACAGCCTAACCAGATCTGGATAACATGAAAACAGGCTAACCAGCTCTGGATAACATGTAAACAGCCTAACCAGCTCTGGATAACATGAAAACAGACTAACCAGGTCTGCATAACATGAAAATAGACTAACCAGCTCTGGATAACATGAAAACAGCCTAACCAGTTCTGGATAACATGAAAACAGCCTAACCAGTTCTGGATAACATGAAAACAGCCTAACCAGTTCTGGATAACATGAAAACAGCCTAACCAGCTCTGGAAAACATGAAAACAGACTAACCAGCTCTGGATAACATAGAAACAGCCTAACCAGCTCTGGATAACATGAAAACAGCCTAACCAGCTCTGGATAACATGAAAACATCCTAACCAGCTATGGATAACATGAAAACAGCCAAATCAGCTCTGGATAACATGAAAACAGACTAACCAGCTCTGGATAACATGAAAACAGCCTAACCAGATCTGGATAACATGAAAACAGGCTAACCAGCTCTGGATAACATGTAAACAGCCTAACCAGCTCTGGATAACATGAAAACAGACTAACCAGGTCTGCATAACATGAAAATAGACTAACCAGCTCTGGATAACATGAAAACAGCCTAACCAGCTCTGGATAACATGACAACAGCCTAACCAGCTCTGGATAACATGAAAACAGCCTAACCAGCTCTGGATAACATGTAAACAGCCTAACCAGCTCTGGATAACATGAAAACAGGCTAACCAGCTCTGGATAACATGAAAACAGCCTAACCAGCTCTGGGTAACATGAAAACAGCCTAACCAGCTCTGGATAACATGAAAACAGCCTAACCAGCTCTGGATAACATTAAAACAGCCTATCCAGCTCTGGATAACATGTACACATCCTAACCAGCTCTGGATAACATGAAAACAGTCTAACCAGATCTGGATAACACGTAAACATCCTAACCAGCTCTGGATAACATGAAAACAGCCTAACCAGCTCTGGATAACATGAAAACAGCCTAACCAGATCTGGATAACATGAAAACAGGCTAACCAGATCTGGATAACATGAAAACAGGCTAACCAGATCTGGATAACATGTAAACAGCCTAACTAGATCTGGATAATATGAAAACAGCCTAACCAGCTCTGGATAACATGAAAACAGACTAACCAGCTCTGGATAACATGAAAACAGCCTAACCAGATCTGGATAACATGAAAACAGGCTAACCAGCTCTGGATAACATGTAAACAGCCTAACCAGCTCTGGATAACATGAAAACAGACTAACCAGGTCTGCATAACATGAAAATAGACTAACCAGCTCTGGATAACATGAAAACAGCCTAACCAGTTCTGGATAACATGAAAACAGCCTAACCAGTTCTGGATAACATGAAAACAGCCTAACCAGTTCTGGATAACATGAAAACAGCCTAACCAGCTCTGGAAAACATGAAAACAGACTAACCAGCTCTGGATAACATAGAAACAGCCTAACCAGCTCTGGATAACATGAAAACAGCCTAACCAGCTCTGGATAACATGAAAACATCCTAACCAGCTATGGATAACATGAAAACAGCCAAATCAGCTCTGGATAACTTGAAAACAGCCTAACCAGCTCTGGATAACATGAAAACAGCCTAACCAGCTCTGGATAACATGAAAACAGCCAAACCAGCTCTGGATAACATGAAAACAGACTAACCAGCTCTGGATAACATGAAAACATCCTAACCAGCTATGGATAACATGAAAACAGCCTAACCAGCTCTGGATAACATAGAAACAACGTAACCAGCTCTGGATAACATGAAAACAGCCTAACCAGCTCTGGATAACATGTAAACATCCTAACAAGCTCTGGATAACATGAAAACAGCCTAACCAGCTCTGGATAACATGAAAACAGCCTAACCAGCTCTGGATAACATGTAAACAGGCTAACCAGCTCTGGATAACATGAAAACAGGTTAACCAGCTCTGGATAACATGAAAACAGCCTAACCAGCTCTGGATAACATGAAAACATCCTAACCAGCTATGGATAACATGAAAACAGCCAAATCAGCTCTGGATAACTTGAAAACAGCCTAACCAGCTCTGGATAACATGAAAACAACCAAACCAGCTCTGGATAACATGAAAACAGACTAACCAGCTCTGGATAACATGAAAACATCCTAACCAGCTATGGATAACATGAAAACAGCCTAACCAGCTCTGGATAACATGAAAACAGGCTAACCAGCTCTGGATAACATGTAAACAACCTGACTAGCTCTGGATAACATGAAAACAGCCTAACCAGCTCTGGATAACATGAAAACAGACTAACCAGCTCTGGATAACATGAAAACAGCCTAACCAGCTCTGGATAACATGAAAACAGGCTAACCAGCTCTGGATAACATGAAAACAGACTAACCAGGTCTGCATAACATGAAAATAGACTAACCAGCTCTGGATAACATGAAAACAGCCTAACCAGCTCTGGATAACATGAAAACAGTCTAACAAGCTCTGGAAAACATGAAAACAGACTAACCAGCTCTGGATAACATGAAAACATCCTAACCAGCTATGGATGACATGAAAACAGCCACATCAGCTCTGGATAACATGAAAACAGGCTAACCAGCTCTGGATAACATGAAAAAAGCCTAACCAGCTCTGGATAACATGAAAACAGCCTAACCAGCTCTGGATAACATGAAAACAGCCAAACCAGCTCTGGATAACATGAAAACAGCCTAACCAGCTATGGATAACATGAAAACAGGCTAACCAGCTCTGGATAACATGACAACAGCCTAACCAGCTCTGGGTAACATGAAAACAGCCTAACCAGCTCTGGATAACATGTAAACAGGCTAACCAGCTCTGGATAACATGAAAACAGGTTAACCAGCTCTGGATAACATGAAAACAGCCTAACCAGCTCTGGATAACATGAAAACATCCTAACCAGCTATGGATAACATGAAAACAGCCAAATCAGCTCTGGATAACTTGAAAACAGCCTAACCAGCTCTGGATAACATGAAAACAACCAAACCAGCTCTGGATAACATGAAAACAGACTAACCAGCTCTGGATAACATGAAAACATCCTAACCAGCTATGGATAACATGAAAACAGCCTAACCAGCTCTGGATAACATGAAAACAGGCTAACCAGCTCTGGATAACATGTAAACAACCTGACTAGCTCTGGATAACATGAAAACAGCCTAACCAGCTCTGGATAACATGAAAACAGACTAACCAGCTCTGGATAACATGAAAACAGCCTAACCAGCTCTGGATAACATGAAAACAGGCTAACCAGCTCTGGATAACATGAAAACAGACTAACCAGGTCTGCATAACATGAAAATAGACTAACCAGCTCTGGATAACATGAAAACAGCCTAACCAGCTCTGGATAACATGAAAACAGTCTAACAAGCTCTGGAAAACATGAAAACAGACTAACCAGCTCTGGATAACATGAAAACATCCTAACCAGCTATGGATGACATGAAAACAGCCACATCAGCTCTGGATAACATGAAAACAGGCTAACCAGCTCTGGATAACATGAAAAAAGCCTAACCAGCTCTGGATAACATGAAAACAGCCTAACCAGCTCTGGATAACATGAAAACAGCCAAACCAGCTCTGGATAACATGAAAACAGCCTAACCAGCTATGGATAACATGAAAACAGGCTAACCAGCTCTGGATAACATGACAACAGCCTAACCAGCTCTGGGTAACATGAAAACAGCCAAATCAGCTCTGGATAACATGAAAACAGGCTAACCAGCTCTGGATAACATGTAAACAGCCTAACTAGATCTGGATAACATGAAAACAGCCTAACCAGCTCTGGATAACATGAAAACAGACTAACCAGCTCTGGATAACATGAAAACAGGCTAACCAGCTCTGGATAACATGTAAACAGCCTAACCAGCTCTGGATAACATGAAAACAGACTAACCAGGTCTGCATAACATGAAAATAGACTAACCAGCTCTGGATAACATGAAAACAGCCTAACCAGTTCTGGATAACATGAAAACAGCCTAACCAGTTCTGGATAACATGAAAACAGCCTAACCAGTTCTGGATAACATGAAAACAGCCTAACCAGCTCTGGAAAACATGAAAACAGACTAACCAGCTCTGGATAACATAGAAACAGCCTAACCAGCTCTGGATAACATGAAAACAGCCTAACCAGCTCTGGATAACATGAAAACATCCTAACCAGCTATGGATAACATGAAAACAGCCAAATCAGCTCTGGATAACATGAAAACAGACTAACCAGCTCTGGATAACATGAAAACAGCCTAACCAGATCTGGATAACATGAAAACAGGCTAACCAGCTCTGGATAACATGTAAACAGCCTAACCAGCTCTGGATAACATGAAAACAGACTAACCAGGTCTGCATAACATGAAAATAGACTAACCAGCTCTGGATAACATGAAAACAGCCTAACCAGCTCTGGATAACATGACAACAGCCTAACCAGCTCTGGATAACATGAAAACAGCCTAACCAGCTCTGGATAACATGTAAACAGCCTAACCAGCTCTGGATAACATGAAAACAGGCTAACCAGCTCTGGATAACATGAAAACAGCCTAACCAGCTCTGGGTAACATGAAAACAGCCTAACCAGCTCTGGATAACATGAAAACAGCCTAACCAGCTCTGGATAACATTAAAACAGCCTATCCAGCTCTGGATAACATGTACACATCCTAACCAGCTCTGGATAACATGAAAACAGTCTAACCAGATCTGGATAACACGTAAACATCCTAACCAGCTCTGGATAACATGAAAACAGCCTAACCAGCTCTGGATAACATGAAAACAGCCTAACCAGATCTGGATAACATGAAAACAGGCTAACCAGATCTGGATAACATGAAAACAGGCTAACCAGATCTGGATGACATGTAAACAGCCTAACTAGATCTGGATAATATGAAAACAGCCTAACCAGCTCTGGATAACATGAAAACAGACTAACCAGCTCTGGATAACATGAAAACAGCCTAACCAGATCTGGATAACATGAAAACAGGCTAACCAGCTCTGGATAACATGTAAACAGCCTAACCAGCTCTGGATAACATGAAAACAGACTAACCAGGTCTGCATAACATGAAAATAGACTAACCAGCTCTGGATAACATGAAAACAGCCTAACCAGTTCTGGATAACATGAAAACAGCCTAACCAGTTCTGGATAACATGAAAACAGCCTAACCAGTTCTGGATAACATGAAAACAGCCTAACCAGCTCTGGAAAACATGAAAACAGACTAACCAGCTCTGGATAACATAGAAACAGCCTAACCAGCTCTGGATAACATGAAAACAGCCTAACCAGCTCTGGATAACATGAAAACATCCTAACCAGCTATGGATAACATGAAAACAGCCAAATCAGCTCTGGATAACTTGAAAACAGCCTAACCAGCTCTGGATAACATGAAAACAGCCTAACCAGCTCTGGATAACATGAAAACAGCCAAACCAGCTCTGGATAACATGAAAACAGACTAACCAGCTCTGGATAACATGAAAACATCCTAACCAGCTATGGATAACATGAAAACAGCCTAACCAGCTCTGGATAACATAGAAACAACGTAACCAGCTCTGGATAACATGAAAACAGCCTAACCAGCTCTGGATAACATGTAAACATCCTAACAAGCTCTGGATAACATGAAAACAGCCTAACCAGCTCTGGATAACATGAAAACAGCCTAACCAGCTCTGGATAACATGTAAACAGGCTAACCAGCTCTGGATAACATGAAAACAGGTTAACCAGCTCTGGATAACATGAAAACAGCCTAACCAGCTCTGGATAACATGAAAACATCCTAACCAGCTATGGATAACATGAAAACAGCCAAATCAGCTCTGGATAACTTGAAAACAGCCTAACCAGCTCTGGATAACATGAAAACAGCCTAACCAGCTCTGGATAACATGAAAACAACCAAACCAGCTCTGGATAACATGAAAACAGACTAACCAGCTCTGGATAACATGAAAACATCCTAACCAGCTATGGATAACATGAAAACAGCCTAACCAGCTCTGGATAACATGAAAACAGGCTAACCAGCTCTGGATAACATGTAAACAACCTGACTAGCTCTGGATAACATGAAAACAGCCTAACCAGCTCTGGATAACATGAAAACAGACTAACCAGCTCTGGATAACATGAAAACAGCCTAACCAGCTCTGGATAACATGAAAACAGGCTAACCAGCTCTGGATAACATGAAAACAGACTAACCAGGTCTGCATAACATGAAAATAGACTAACCAGCTCTGGATAACATGAAAACAGCCTAACCAGCTCTGGATAACAAGAAAACAGTCTAACAAGCTCTGGAAAACATGAAAACAGACTAACCAGCTCTGGATAACATGAAAACATCCTAACCAGCTATGGATGACATGAAAACAGACTAACCAGCTCTGGATAACATGAAAACATCCTAACCAGCTCTGGATAACATGAAAAAAGCCTAACCAGCTCTGGATAACATGAAAACAGCCTAACCAGCTCTGGATAACATGAAAACAGCCAAACCAGCTCTGGATAACATGAAAACAGCCTAACCAGCTATGGATAACATGAAAACAGGCTAACCAGCTCTGGATAACATGACAACAGCCTAACCAGCTCTGGGTAACATGAAAACAGCCAAATCAGCTCTGGATAACATGAAAACAGGCTAACCAGCTCTGGATAACATGTAAACAGCCTATCTAGATCTGGATAACATGAAAACAGCCTAACCAGCTCTGGATAACATGAAAACAGACTAACCAGCTCTGGATAACATGAAAACAGCCTAACCAGATCTGGATAACATGAAAACAGCCTAACCAGCTCTGGATAACATGAAAACAGCCTAACCAGCTCTGGATAACATGTAAACAGCCTAACCAGCTATGGATAACATGAAAACAGGCTAACCAGTTCTGGATAACATGAAAACAGCCTAACCAGCTCTGGGTAACATGAAAACAGCCAAATCAGCTCTGGATAACATGAAAACAGGCTAACCAGCTCTGGATAACATGTAAACAGCCTAACTAGATCTGGATAATATGAAAACAGCCTAACCAGCTCTGGATAACATGAAAACAGACTAACCAGCTCTGGATAACATGAAAACAGCCTAACCAGATCTGGATAACATGAAAACAGGCTAACCAGCTCTGGATAACATGTAAACAGCCTAACCAGCTCTGGATAACATGAAAACAGACTAACCAGGTCTGCATAACATGAAAATAGACTAACCAGCTCTGGATAACATGAAAACAGCCTAACCAGTTCTGGATAACATGAAAACAGCCTAACCAGTTCTGGATAACATGAAAACAGCCTAACCAGTTCTGGATAACATGAAAACAGCCTAACCAGCTCTGGAAAACATGAAAACAGACTAACCAGCTCTGGATAACATAGAAACAGCCTAACCAGCTCTGGATAACATGAAAACAGCCTAACCAGCTCTGGATAACATGAAAACATCCTAACCAGCTATGGATAACATGAAAACAGCCAAATCAGCTCTGGATAACTTGAAAACAGCCTAACCAGCTCTGGATAACATGAAAACAGCCTAACCAGCTCTGGATAACATGAAAACAGCCAAACCAGCTCTGGATAACATGAAAACAGACTAACCAGCTCTGGATAACATGAAAACATCCTAACCAGCTATGGATAACATGAAAACAGCCTAACCAGCTCTGGATAACATAGAAACAACGTAACCAGCTCTGGATAACATGAAAACAGCCTAACCAGCTCTGGATAACATGTAAACATCCTAACAAGCTCTGGATAACATGAAAACAGCCTAACCAGCTCTGGATAACATGAAAACAGCCTAACCAGCTCTGGATAACATGTAAACAGGCTAACCAGCTCTGGATAACATGAAAACAGGTTAACCAGCTCTGGATAACATGAAAACAGCCTAACCAGCTCTGGATAACATGAAAACATCCTAACCAGCTATGGATAACATGAAAACAGCCAAATCAGCTCTGGATAACTTGAAAACAGCCTAACCAGCTCTGGATAACATGAAAACAGCCTAACCAGCTCTGGATAACATGAAAACAACCAAACCAGCTCTGGATAACATGAAAACAGACTAACCAGCTCTGGATAACATGAAAACATCCTAACCAGCTATGGATAACATGAAAACAGCCTAACCAGCTCTGGATAACATGAAAACAGGCTAACCAGCTCTGGATAACATGTAAACAACCTGACTAGCTCTGGATAACATGAAAACAGCCTAACCAGCTCTGGATAACATGAAAACAGACTAACCAGCTCTGGATAACATGAAAACAGCCTAACCAGCTCTGGATAACATGAAAACAGGCTAACCAGCTCTGGATAACATGAAAACAGACTAACCAGGTCTGCATAACATGAAAATAGACTAACCAGCTCTGGATAACATGAAAACAGCCTAACCAGCTCTGGATAACAAGAAAACAGTCTAACAAGCTCTGGAAAACATGAAAACAGACTAACCAGCTCTGGATAACATGAAAACATCCTAACCAGCTATGGATGACATGAAAACAGACTAACCAGCTCTGGATAACATGAAAACATCCTAACCAGCTCTGGATAACATGAAAAAAGCCTAACCAGCTCTGGATAACATGAAAACAGCCTAACCAGCTCTGGATAACATGAAAACAGCCAAACCAGCTCTGGATAACATGAAAACAGCCTAACCAGCTATGGATAACATGAAAACAGGCTAACCAGCTCTGGATAACATGACAACAGCCTAACCAGCTCTGGGTAACATGAAAACAGCCAAATCAGCTCTGGATAACATGAAAACAGGCTAACCAGCTCTGGATAACATGTAAACAGCCTATCTAGATCTGGATAACATGAAAACAGCCTAACCAGCTCTGGATAACATGAAAACAGACTAACCAGCTCTGGATAACATGAAAACAGCCTAACCAGATCTGGATAACATGAAAACAGCCTAACCAGCTCTGGATAACATGAAAACAGCCTAACCAGCTCTGGATAACATGTAAACAGCCTAACCAGCTATGGATAACATGAAAACAGGCTAACCAGTTCTGGATAACATGAAAACAGCCTAACCAGCTCTGGGTAACATGAAAACAGCCAAATCAGCTCTGGATAACATGAAAACAGGCTAACCAGCTCTGGATAACATGTAAACAGCCTAACTAGATCTGGATAACATGAAAACAGCCTAACCAGCTCTGGATAACATGAAAACAGACTAACCAGCTCTGGATAACATGAAAACAGCCTAACCAGCTCTGGAAAACATGAAAACAGACTAACCAGCTCTGGATAACATAGAAACAGCCTAACCAGCTCTGGATAACATGAAAACAGCCTAACCAGCTCTGGATAACATGAAAACATCCTAACCAGCTATGGATAACATGAAAACAGCCAAATCAGCTCTGGATAACTTGAAAACAGCCTAACCAGCTCTGGATAACATGAAAACAGCCTAACCAGCTCTGGATAACATGAAAACAGCCAAACCAGCTCTGGATAACATGAAAACAGACTAACCAGCTCTGGATAACATGAAAACATCCTAACCAGCTATGGATAACATGAAAACAGCCTAACCAGCTCTGGATAACATAGAAACAACGTAACCAGCTCTGGATAACATGAAAACAGCCTAACCAGCTCTGGATAACATGTAAACATCCTAACAAGCTCTGGATAACATGAAAACAGCCTAACCAGCTCTGGATAACATGAAAACAGCCTAACCAGCTCTGGATAACATGTAAACAGGCTAACCAGCTCTGGATAACATGAAAACAGGTTAACCAGCTCTGGATAACATGAAAACAGCCTAACCAGCTCTGGATAACATGAAAACAGGCTAACCAGCTCTGGATAACATGTAAACAACCTGACTAGCTCTGGATAACATGAAAACAGCCTAACCAGCTCTGGATAACATGAAAACAGACTAACCAGCTCTGGATAACATGAAAACAGCCTAACCAGCTCTGGATAACATGAAAACAGGCTAACCAGCTCTGGATAACATGAAAACAGACTAACCAGGTCTGCATAACATGAAAATAGACTAACCAGCTCTGGATAACATGAAAACAGCCTAACCAGCTCTGGATAACAAGAAAACAGTCTAACAAGCTCTGGAAAACATGAAAACAGACTAACCAGCTCTGGATAACATGAAAACATCCTAACCAGCTATGGATGACATGAAAACAGACTAACCAGCTCTGGATAACATGAAAACATCCTAACCAGCTCTGGATAACATGAAAAAAGCCTAACCAGCTCTGGATAACATGAAAACAGCCTAACCAGCTCTGGATAACATGAAAACAGCCAAACCAGCTCTGGATAACATGAAAACAGCCTAACCAGCTATGGATAACATGAAAACAGGCTAACCAGCTCTGGATAACATGACAACAGCCTAACCAGCTCTGGGTAACATGAAAACAGCCAAATCAGCTCTGGATAACATGAAAACAGGCTAACCAGCTCTGGATAACATGTAAACAGCCTATCTAGATCTGGATAACATGAAAACAGCCTAACCAGCTCTGGATAACATGAAAACAGACTAACCAGCTCTGGATAACATGAAAACAGCCTAACCAGATCTGGATAACATGAAAACAGCCTAACCAGCTCTGGATAACATGAAAACAGCCTAACCAGCTCTGGATAACATGTAAACAGCCTAACCAGCTATGGATAACATGAAAACAGGCTAACCAGTTCTGGATAACATGAAAACAGCCTAACCAGCTCTGGGTAACATGAAAACAGCCAAATCAGCTCTGGATAACATGAAAACAGGCTAACCAGCTCTGGATAACATGTAAACAGCCTAACTAGATCTGGATAACATGAAAACAGCCTAACCAGCTCTGGATAACATGAAAACAGACTAACCAGCTCTGGATAACATGAAAACAGCCTAACCAGCTCTGGAAAACATGAAAACAGACTAACCAGCTCTGGATAACATAGAAACAGCCTAACCAGCTCTGGATAACATGAAAACAGCCTAACCAGCTCTGGATAACATGAAAACATCCTAACCAGCTATGGATAACATGAAAACAGCCAAATCAGCTCTGGATAACTTGAAAACAGCCTAACCAGCTCTGGATAACATGAAAACAGCCTAACCAGCTCTGGATAACATGAAAACAGCCAAACCAGCTCTGGATAACATGAAAACAGACTAACCAGCTCTGGATAACATGAAAACATCCTAACCAGCTATGGATAACATGAAAACAGCCTAACCAGCTCTGGATAACATAGAAACAACGTAACCAGCTCTGGATAACATGAAAACAGCCTAACCAGCTCTGGATAACATGTAAACATCCTAACAAGCTCTGGATAACATGAAAACAGCCTAACCAGCTCTGGATAACATGAAAACAGCCTAACCAGCTCTGGATAACATGTAAACAGGCTAACCAGCTCTGGATAACATGAAAACAGGTTAACCAGCTCTGGATAACATGAAAACAGCCTAACCAGCTCTGGATAACATGAAAACATCCTAACCAGCTATGGATAACATGAAAACAGCCAAATCAGCTCTGGATAACTTGAAAACAGCCTAACCAGCTCTGGATAACATGAAAACAGCCTAACCAGCTCTGGATAACATGAAGACAACCAAACCAGCTCTGGATAACATGAAAACAGACTAACCAGGTCTGCATAACATGAAAATAGACTAACCAGCTCTGGATAACATGAAAACAGCCTAACCAGCTCTGGATAACATGAAAACAGTCTAACAAGCTCTGGAAAACATGAAAACAGACTAACCAGCTCTGGATAACATGAAAACATCCTAACCAGCTATGGATGACATGAAAACAGCCACATCAGCTCTGGATAACATGAAAACAGCCAAACCAGCTCTGGATAACATGAAAACAGACTAACCAGCTCTGGATAACATGAAAACATCCTAACCAGCTATGGATAACATGAAAACAGCCTAACCAGCTCTGGATAACATAGAAACAACGTAACCAGCTCTGGATAACATGAAAACAGCCTAACCAGCTCTGGATAACATGTAAACATCCTAACAAGCTCTGGATAACATGAAAACAGCCTAACCAGCTCTGGATAACATGAAAACAGCCTAACCAGCTCTGGATAACATGTAAACAGGCTAACCAGCTCTGGATAACATGAAAACAGGTTAACCAGCTCTGGATAACATGAAAACAGCCTAACCAGCTCTGGATAACATGAAAACATCCTAACCAGCTATGGATAACATGAAAACAGCCAAATCAGCTCTGGATAACTTGAAAACAGCCTAACCAGCTCTGGATAACATGAAAACAGCCTAACCAGCTCTGGATAACATGAAGACAACCAAACCAGCTCTGGATAACATGAAAACAGACTAACCAGGTCTGCATAACATGAAAATAGACTAACCAGCTCTGGATAACATGAAAACAGCCTAACCAGCTCTGGATAACATGAAAACAGTCTAACAAGCTCTGGAAAACATGAAAACAGACTAACCAGCTCTGGATAACATGAAAACATCCTAACCAGCTATGGATGACATGAAAACAGCCACATCAGCTCTGGATAACATGAAAACAGGCTAACCAGCTCTGGATAACATGAAAAAAGCCTAACCAGCTCTGGATAACATGAAAACAGCCTAACCAGCTCTGGATAACATGAAAACAGCCAAACCAGCTCTGGATAACATGAAAACAGCCTAACCAGCTATGGATAACATGAAAACAGGCTAACCAGCTCTGGATAACATGACAACAGCCTAACCAGCTCTGGGTAACATGAAAACAGCCAAATCAGCTCTGGATAACATGAAAACAGGCTAACCAGCTCTGGATAACATGTAAACAGCCTAACTAGATCTGGATAACATGAAAACAGCCTAACCAGCTCTGGATAACATGAAAACAGACTAACCAGCTCTGGATAACATGAAAACAGCCTAACCAGATCTGGA
Source organism: Brachymystax lenok tsinlingensis (assembly GCA_030435695.1). NCBI lineage: Eukaryota > Metazoa > Chordata > Actinopteri > Salmoniformes > Salmonidae > Brachymystax > Brachymystax lenok. The sequence continues at coordinate 53,229,251 of CM059792.1, forward strand.
TAACATGAAAACAGCCTAACCAGCTCTGGATAACATGAAAACAGCCTAACCAGCTCTGGATAACATGTAAACAGCCTAACCAGCTATGGATAACATGAAAACAGGCTAACCAGTTCTGGATAACATGAAAACAGCCTAACCAGCTCTGGGTAACATGAAAACAGCCAAATCAGCTCTGGATAACATGAAAACAGGCTAACCAGCTCTGGATAACATGTAAACAGCCTAACTAGATCTGGATAACATGAAACAGCCTAACCAGCTCTGGATAACATGAAAACAGACTAACCAGCTCTGGATAACATGAAAACAGCCTAACCAGCTCTGGAAAACATGAAAACAGACTAACCAGCTCTGGATAACATAGAAACAGCCTAACCAGCTCTGGATAACATGAAAACAGCCTAACCAGCTCTGGATAACATGAAAACAGCCTAACCAGCTATGGATAACATGAAAACAGCCAAATCAGCTCTGGATAACTTGAAAACAGCCTAACCAGCTCTGGATAACATGAAAACAGCCTAACCAGCTCTGGATAACATGAAAACAGCCAAACCAGCTCTGGATAACATGAAAACAGACTAACCAGCTCTGGATAACATGAAAACATCCTAACCAGCTATGGATAACATGAAAACAGCCTAACCAGCTCTGGATAACATAGAAACAACGTAACCAGCTCTGGATAACATGAAAACAGCCTAACCAGCTCTGGATAACATGTAAACATCCTAACAAGCTCTGGATAACATGAAAACAGCCTAACCAGCTCTGGATAACATGAAAACAGCCTAACCAGCTCTGGATAACATGTAAACAGGCTAACCAGCTCTGGATAACATGAAAACAGGTTAACCAGCTCTGGATAACATGAAAACAGCCTAACCAGCTCTGGATAACATGAAAACATCCTAACCAGCTATGGATAACATGAAAACAGCCAAATCAGCTCTGGATAACTTGAAAACAGCCTAACCAGCTCTGGATAACATGAAAACAGCCTAACCAGCTCTGGATAACATGAAGACAACCAAACCAGCTCTGGATAACATGAAAACAGACTAACCAGCTCTGGATAACATGAAAACATCCTAACCAGCTATGGATAACATGAAAACAGCCTAACCAGCTCTGGATAACATGAAAACAGGCTAACCAGCTCTGGATAACATGTAAACAACCTGACTAGCTCTGGATAACATGAAAACAGCCTAACCAGCTCTGGATAACATGAAAACAGACTAACCAGCTCTGGATAACATGAAAACAGCCTAACCAGCTCTGGATAACATGAAAACAGGCTAACCAGCTCTGGATAACATGAAAACAGACTAACCAGGTCTGCATAACATGAAAATAGACTAACCAGCTCTGGATAACATGAAAACAGCCTAACCAGCTCTGGATAACATGAAAACAGTCTAACAAGCTCTGGAAAACATGAAAACAGACTAACCAGCTCTGGATAACATGAAAACATCCTAACCAGCTATGGATGACATGAAAACAGCCACATCAGCTCTGGATAACATGAAAACAGGCTAACCAGCTCTGGATAACATGAAAAAAGCCTAACCAGCTCTGGATAACATGTAAACAGGCTAACCAGCTCTGGATAACATGAAAAAAGCCTAACCAGCTCTGGATAACATGAAAACAGCCTAACCAGCTCTGGATAACATGTAAACAGCCTAACTAGATCTGGATAACATGAAAACAGCCTAACCAGCTCTGGATAACATGAAAACAGACTAACCAGCTCTGGATAACATGAAAACAGCCTAACCAGATCTGGATAACATGAAAACAGCCTAACCAGCTCTGGATAACATGAAAACAGCCTAACCAGCTCTGGATAACATGTAAACAGCCTAACCAGCTATGGATAACATGAAAACAGGCTAACCAGCTCTGGATAACATGAAAACAGCCTAACCAGCTCTGGGTAACATGAAAACAGCCAAATCAGCTCTGGATAACATGAAAACAGGCTAACCAGCTCTGGATAACATGTAAACAGCCTAACTAGATCTGGATAACATGAAAACAGCCTAACCAGCTCTGGATAACATGAAAACAGACTAACCAGCTCTGGATAACATGAAAACAGCCTAACCAGATCTGGATAACATGAAAACAGCCTAACCAGCTCTGGATAACATGAAAACAGCCTAACCAGTTCTGGATAACATGAAAACAGCCTAACCAGCTCTGGAAAACATGAAATCAGACTAACCAGCTCTGGATAACATAGAAACAGCCTAACCAGCTCTGGATAACATGAAAACAGCCTAACCAGCTCTGGATAACATGAAAACATCCTAACCAGCTATGGATAACATGAAAACAGCCAAATCAGCTCTGGATAACTTGAAAACAGCCTAACCAGCTCTGGATAACATGAAAACAGCCTAACCAGCTCTGGATAACATGAAAACAGCCAAACCAGCTCTGGATAACATGAAAACAGACTAACCAGCTCTGGATAACATGAAAACATCCTAACCAGCTATGGATAACATGAAAACAGCCTAACCAGCTCTGGATAACATAGAAACAACGTAACCAGCTCTGGATAACATGAAAACAGCCTAACCAGCTCTGGATAACATGTAAACATCCTAACAAGCTCTGGATAACATGAAAACAGCCTAACCAGCTCTGGATAACATGAAAACAGCCTAACCAGCTCTGGATAACATGTAAACAGCCTAACCAGCTCTGGATAACATGAAAACAGGTTAACCAGCTCTGGATAACATTATAAACAGCCTAACCAGCTCTGGATAACATGTAAACCTCCTAACCAGCTCTGGATAACATGAAAACAGCCTAACCAGATCTGGATAACATGAAAACAGCCTAACCAGCTCTGGATAACATGAAAACAGCCTAACCAGCTCTGGATAACATGAAAACAGCCTAACCAGCTCTGGATAACATGAAAACAGCCTAACCAGCTCTGGATAACATGAAAACAGGCTAACCAGCTCTGGATAACATGTAAACAACCTGACTAGCTCTGGATAACATGAAAACAGCCTAACCAGCTCTGGATAACATGAAAACAGACTAACCAGCTCTGGATAACATGAAAACAGCCTAACCAGCTCTGGATAACATGAAAACAGGCTAACCAGCTCTAGATAACATGAAAACAGCCTAACCAGCTCTGGATAACATGAAAACATCCTAACCAGCTATGGATAACATGAAAACAGCCTAACCAGCTCTGGAAAACATGAAATCAGACTAACCAGCTCTGGATAACATAGAAACAGCCTAACCAGCTCTGGATAACATGAAAACAGCCTAACCAGCTCTGGATAACATGAAAACATCCTAACCAGCTATGGATAACATGAAAACAGCCAAATCAGCTCTGGATAACTTGAAAACAGCCTAACCAGCTCTGGATAACATGAAAACAGCCTAACCAGCTCTGGATAACATGAAAACAGCCAAACCAGCTCTGGATAACATGAAAACAGACTAACCAGCTCTGGATAACATGAAAACATCCTAACCAGCTATGGATAACATGAAAACAGCCTAACCAGCTCTGGATAACATAGAAACAACGTAACCAGCTCTGGATAACATGAAAACAGCCTAACCAGCTCTGGATAACATGTAAACATCCTAACAAGCTCTGGATAACATGAAAACAGCCTAACCAGCTCTGGATAACATGAAAACAGCCTAACCAGCTCTGGATAACATGTAAACAGCCTAACCAGCTCTGGATAACATGAAAACAGGTTAACCAGCTCTGGATAACATTATAAACAGCCTAACCAGCTCTGGATAACATGTAAACCTCCTAACCAGCTCTGGATAACATGAAAACAGCCTAACCAGATCTGGATAACATGAAAACAGCCTAACCAGCTCTGGATAACATGAAAACAGCCTAACCAGCTCTGGATAACATGAAAACAGCCTAACCAGCTCTGGATAACATGAAAACAGGCTAACCAGCTCTGGATAACATGTAAACAACCTGACTAGCTCTGGATAACATGAAAACAGCCTAACCAGCTCTGGATAACATGAAAACAGACTAACCAGCTCTGGATAACATGAAAACAGCCTAACCAGCTCTGGATAACATGAAAACAGGCTAACCAGCTCTGGATAACATGAAAACAGCCTAACCAGCTCTGGATAACATGAAAACAGGCTAACCAGCTCTGGATAACATGAAAACAGACTAACCAGGTCTGCATAACATGAAAATAGACTAACCAGCTCTGGATAACATGAAAACAGCCTAACCAGCTCTGGATAACATGAAAACAGTCTAACCAGCTCTGGAAAACATGAAAACAGACTAACCAGCTCTGGATAACATGAAAACATCCTAACCAGCTATGGATGACATGAAAACAGCCACATCAGCTCTGGATAACATGAAAACAGGCTAACCAGCTCTGGATAACATGAAAACAGCCAAACCAGCTCTGGATAACATGAAAACAGCCTAACCAGCTCTGGATAACATGAAAACATCCTAACCAGCTATGGATAACATGAAAACAGCCTAACCAGCTCTGGATAACATAGAAACAACGTAACCAGCTCTGGATATCATGAAAACAGCCTAACCAGCTCTGGATAACATGTAAACATCCTAACCAGCTCTGGATAACATGAAAACAGCCTAACCAGCTCTGGATAACATGAAAACAGCCTAACCAGCTCTGGATAACATGTAAACAGCCTAACCAGCTATGGATAACATGAAAACAGGCTAACCAGCTCTGGATAACATGAAAACAGCCTAACCAGCTCTGGGTAACATGAAAACAGCCAAATCAGCTCTGGATAACATGAAAACAGGCTAACCAGCTCTGGATAACATGTAAACAGCCTAACTAGATCTGGATAACATGAAAACAGCCTAACCAGCTCTGGATAACATGAAAACAGACTAACCAGGTCTGCATAACATGAAAATAGACTAACCAGCTCTGGATAACATGAAAACAGCCTAACCAGTTCTGGATAACATGAAAACAGCCTAACCAGTTCTGGATAACATGAAAACAGCCTAACCAGCTCTGGATAACATGAAAACAGCCTAACCAGCTCTAGATAACATAGAAACAACGTAACTAGCTCTGGATAACATGAAAACAGCCTAACCAGCTCTGGATAACATGAAAACAGACTAACCAGCTCTGGATAACATGAAAACAGCCTAACCAGATCTGGATAACATGAAAACAGCCTAACCAGCTCTGGATAACATGAAAACAGGCTAACCAGCTCTGGATAACATGTAAACAGCCTAACCAGCTCTGGATAACATGAAAACAGACTAACCAGGTCTGCATAACATGAAAATAGACTAACCAGCTCTGGATAACATGAAAACAGCCTAACCAGCTCTGGGTAACATGAAAACAGCCTAACCAGCTCTGGATAACATTAAAACAGCCTATCCAGCTCTGGATAACATGTACACATCCTAACCAGCTCTGGATAATATGAAAACAGTCTAACCAGCTCTGGAAAACATGAAAACAGACTAACCAGCTCTGGATAACATGAAAACAGCCAAACCAGCTCTGGATAACATGAAAACAGCCTAACCAGCTCTGGATAACATGAAAACATCCTAACCAGCTATGGATAACATGAAAACAGCCTAACCAGCTCTGGATAACATAGAAACAACGTAACCAGCTCTGGATATCATGAAAACAGCCTAACCAGCTCTGGATAACATGTAAACATCCTAACCAGCTCTGGATAACATGAAAACAGCCTAACCAGCTCTGGATAACATGAAAACAGCCTAACCAGCTCTGGATAACATGTAAACAGCCTAACCAGCTATGGATAACATGAAAACAGGCTAACCAGCTCTGGATAACATGACAACAGCCTAACCAGCTCTGGGTAACATGAAAACAGCCAAATCAGCTCTGGATAACATGAAAACAGGCTAACCAGCTCTGGATAACATGTAAACAGCCTAACTAGATCTGGATAACATGAAAACAGCCTAACCAGCTCTGGATAACATGAAAACAGACTAACCAGCTCTGGATAACATGAAAACAGCCTAACCAGATCTGGATAACATGAAAACAGCCTAACCAGCTCTGGATAACATGAAAACAGCCTAACCAGCTCTGGATAACATGTAAACAGCCTAACCAGCTATGGATAACATGAAAACAGGCTAACCAGCTCTGGATAACATGAAAACAGCCTAACCAGCTCTGGGTAACATGAAAACAGCCAAATCAGCTCTGGATAACATGAAAACAGGCTAACCAGCTCTGGATAACATGAAAACAGCCTAACCAGATCTGGATAACATGAAAACAGCCTAACCAGCTCTGGATAACATGAAAACAGGCTAACCAGCTCTGGATAACATGTAAACAGCCTAACCAGCTCTGGATAACATGAAAACAGACTAACCAGGTCTGCATAACATGAAAATAGACTAACCAGCTCTGGATAACATGAAAACAGCCTAACCAGTTCTGGATAACATGAAAACAGCCTAACCAGTTCTGGATAACATGAAAACAGCCTAACCAGTTCTGGATAACATGAAAACAGCCTAACCAGCTCTGGAAAACATGAAATCAGACTAACCAGCTCTGGATAACATAGAAACAGCCTAACCAGCTCTGGATAACATGAAAACAGCCTAACCAGCTCTGGATAACATGAAAACATCCTAACCAGCTATGGATAACATGAAAACAGCCAAATCAGCTCTGGATAACTTGAAAACAGCCTAACCAGCTCTGGATAACATGAAAACAGCCTAACCAGCTCTGGATAACATGAAAACAGCCAAACCAGCTCTGGATAACATGAAAACAGACTAACCAGCTCTGGATAACATGAAAACATCCTAACCAGCTATGGATAACATGAAAACAGCCTAACCAGCTCTGGATAACATAGAAACAACGTAACCAGCTCTGGATAACATGAAAACAGCCTAACCAGCTCTGGATAACATGTAAACATCCTAACAAGCTCTGGATAACATGAAAACAGCCTAACCAGCTCTGGATAACATGAAAACAGCCTAACCAGCTCTGGATAACATGTAAACAGCCTAACCAGCTCTGGATAACATGAAAACAGGTTAACCAGCTCTGGATAACATTATAAACAGCCTAACCAGCTCTGGATAACATGTAAACATCCTAACCAGCTCTGGATAACATGAAAACAGCCTAACCAGATCTGGATAACATGAAAACAGCCTAACCAGCTCTGGATAACATGAAAACAGCCTAACCAGCTCTGGATAACATGAAAACAGCCTAACCAGCTCTGGATAACATGAAAACAGGCTAACCAGCTCTGGATAACATGTAAACAACCTGACTAGCTCTGGATAACATGAAAACAGCCTAACCAGCTCTGGATAACATGAAAACAGACTAACCAGCTCTGGATAACATGAAAACAGCCTAACCAGCTCTGGATAACATGAAAACAGGCTAACCAGCTCTGGATAACATGAAAACAGACTATCCAGGTCTGCATAACATGAAAATAGACTAACCAGCTCTGGATAACATGAAAACAGCCTAACCAGCTCTGGATAACATGAAAACAGTCTAACCAGCTCTGGAAAACATGAAAACAGACTAACCAGCTCTGGATAACATGAAAACAGACTATCCAGGTCTGCATAACATGAAAATAGACTAACCAGCTCTGGATAACATGAAAACAGCCTAACCAGCTCTGGATAACATGAAAACAGTCTAACCAGCTCTGGAAAACATGAAAACAGACTAACCAGCTCTGGATAACATGAAAACATCCTAACCAGCTATGGATGACATGAAAACAGCCACATCAGCTCTGGATAACATGAAAACAGGCTAACCAGCTCTGGATAACATGAAAACAGCCAAACCAGCTCTGGATAACATGAAAACAGCCTAACCAGCTCTGGATAACATGAAAACATCCTAACCAGCTATGGATAACATGAAAACAGCCTAACCAGCTCTGGATAACATAGAAACAACGTAACCAGCTCTGGATATCATGAAAACAGCCTAACCAGCTCTGGATAACATGTAAACATCCTAACCAGCTCTGGATAACATGAAAACAGCCTAACCAGCTCTGGATAACATGAAAACAGCCTAACCAGCTCTGGATAACATGTAAACAGCCTAACCAGCTATGGATAACATGAAAACAGCCTAACCAGCTCTGGATAACATGAAAACAGCCTAACCAGCTCTGGGTAACATGAAAACAGCCAAATCAGCTCTGGATAACATGAAAACAGGCTAACCAGCTCTGGATAACATGTAAACAGCCTAACTAGATCTGGATAACATGAAAACAGCCTAACCAGCTCTGGATAACATGAAAACAGACTAACCAGCTCTGGATAACATGAAAACAGCCTAACCAGATCTGGATAACATGAAAACAGCCTAACCAGCTCTGGATAACATGAAAACAGCCTAACCAGCTCTGGATAACATGTAAACAGCCTAACCAGCTATGGATAACATGAAAACAGGCTAACCAGCTCTGGATAACATGAAAACAGCCTAACCAGCTCTGGGTAACATGAAAACAGCCAAATCAGCTCTGGATAACATGAAAACAGGCTAACCAGCTCTGGATAACATGTAAACAGCCTAACTAGATCTGGATAACATGAAAACAGCCTAACCAGCTCTGGATAACATGAAAACAGACTAACCAGCTCTGGATAACATGAAAACAGCCTAACCAGATCTGGATAACATGAAAACAGCCTAACCAGCTCTGGATAACATGAAAACAGGCTAACCAGCTCTGGATAACATGTAAACAGCCTAACCAGCTCTGGATAACATGAAAACAGACTAACCAGGTCTGCATAACATGAAAATAGACTAACCAGCTCTGGATAACATGAAAACAGCCTAACCAGCTCTAGATAACATAGAAACAACGTAACTAGCTCTGGATAACATGAAAACAGCCTAACCAGCTCTGGATAACATGTAAACATCCTAACCAGCTCTGGATAACATGAAAACAGCCTAACCAGCTCTGGGTAACATGAAAACAGCCTAACCAGCTCTGGATAACATTAAAACAGCCTATCCAGCTCTGGATAACATGTACACATCCTAACCAGCTCTGGATAATATGAAAACAGTCTAACCAGCTCTGGAAAACATGAAAACAGACTAACCAGCTCTGGATAACATGAAAACAGCCTAACCAGCTCTGGATAACATGAAAACAGGCTAACCAACTCTGGATAACATGAACACAGCCTAACCAGCTCTGGATAACATGAAAACAGCCTAACCAGCTCTGGATAACATGAAAACAGCCTAACCAGCTCTGGATAACATTAAAACAGCCTATCCAGCTCTGGATAACATGTACACATCCTAACCAGCTCTGGATAACATGAAAACAGCCTAACCAGATCTGGATAACACGTAAACATCCTAACCAGCTCTGGATAACATGAAAACAGCCTAACCAGCTCTGGATAACATGAAAACAGCCTAACCAGATCTGGATAACATGAAAACAGGCTAACCAGATCTGGATAACATGAAAACAGGCTAACCAGATCTGGATAACATGTAAACAGCCTAACTAGATCTGGATAATATGAAAACAGCCTAACCAGCTCTGGATAACATGAAAACAGACTAACCAGCTCTGGATAACATGAAAACAGCCTAACCAGATCTGGATAACATGAAAACAGGCTAACCAGCTCTGGATAACATGTAAACAGCCTAACCAGCTCTGGATAACATGAAAACAGACTAACCAGCTCTGCATAACATGAAAATAGACTAACCAGCTCTGGATAACATGAAAACAGCCTAACCAGTTCTGGATAACCGGACTTGTAACCGGAGGATTGCAAGTTCGAATCCCCGACCTGACAAGGAAAAAATTTGTCGTTCTGCCCCAGAACAAGGCAGTTAACCCACTGTTCCCCGGGCGCCGAAGACGTGGATGTCGATTAAGGCAGCCCCCCGCACCTCTCTGATTCAGAGTGGTTGGGTTAAATGCGGAGGACACATTTCGGTTGAAGGCATTTGGTTGTACAACTGACTAATAATGGTGACTTTGACTTTGGATAACATGAAAACAGCCTAACCAGTTCTGGATAACATGAAAACAGCCTAACCAGTTCTGGATAACATGAAAACAGCCTAACCAGCTCTGGAAAACATGAAAACAGTCTAACCAGCTCTGGATAACATAGAAACAGCCTAACCAGCTCTGGATAACATGAAAACAGCCTAACCAGCTCTGGATAACATGAAAACATCCTAACCAGCTATGGATAACATGAAAACAGCCAAATCAGCTCTGGATAACTTGAAAACAGCCTAACCAGCTCTGGATAACATGAAAACAGCCTAACCAGCTCTGGATAACATGAAAACAGCCAAACCAGCTCTGGATAACATGAAAACAGACTAACCAGCTCTGGATAACATGAAAACATCCTAACCAGCTATGAATAACATGAAAACAGCCTAACCAGCTCTGGATAACATAGAAACAACGTAACCAGCTCTGGATAACATGAAAACAGCCTAACCAGCTCTGGATAACATGAAAACAGGCTAACCAGCTCTGGATAACATGAAAACAGACTAACCAGGTCTGCATAACATGAAAATAGACTAACCAGCTCTGGATAACATGAAAACAGCCTAACCAGCTCTGGATAACATGAAAACAGTCTAACCAGCTCTGGAAAACATGAAAACAGACTAACCAGCTCTGGATAACATGAAAACATCCTAACCAGCTATGGATGACATGAAAACAGCCACATCAGCTCTGGATAACATGAAAACAGGCTAACCAGCTCTGGATAACATGAAAAAAGCCTAACCAGCTCTGGATAACATGAAAACAGCCTAACCAGCTCTGGATAACATGAAAACAGCCAAACCACCTCTGGATAACATGAAAACAGCCTAACCAGCTATGGATAACATGAAAACAGGCTAACCAGCTCTGGATAACATGACAACAGCCTAACCAGCTCTGGGTAACATGAAAACAGCCAAATCAGCTCTGGATAACATGAAAACAGGCTAACCAGCTCTGGATAACATGTAAACAGCCTAACTAGATCTGGATAACATGAAAACAGCCTAACCAGCTCTGGATAACATGAAAACAGACTAACCAGCTCTGGATAACATGAAAACAGCCTAACCAGATCTGGATAACATGAAAACAGCCTAACCAGCTCTGGATAACATGAAAACAGCCTAACCAGCTCTGGATAACATGTAAACAGCCTAACCAGCTATGGATAACATGAAAACAGGCTAACCAGCTCTGGATAACATGAACACAGCCTAACCAGCTCTGGGTAACATGAAAACAGCCAAATCAGCTCTGGATAACATGAAAACAGGCTAACCAGCTCTGGATAACATGTAAACAGCCTAACTAGATCTGGATAACATGAAAACAGCCTAACCAGCTCTGGATAACATGAAAACAGACTAACCAGCTCTGGATAACATGAAAACAGCCTAACCAGATCTGGATAACATGAAAACAGCCTAACCAGCTCTGGATAACATGAAAACAGGCTAACCAGCTCTGGATAACATGTAAACAGCCTAACCAGCTCTGGATAACATGAAAACAGACTAACCAGGTCTGCATAACATGAAAATAGACTAACCAGCTCTGGATAACATGAAAACAGCCTAACCAGTTCTGGATAACATGAAAACAGCCTAACCAGTTCTGGATAACATGAAAACAGCCTAACCAGTTCTGGATAACATGAAAACAGCCTAACCAGCTCTGGAAAACATGAAATCAGACTAACCAGCTCTGGATAACATAGAAACTCTGGATAACTCTGGATAACATGAAAACAGCCTAACCAGCTCTGGATAACATGAAAACATCCTAACCAGCTATGGATAACATGAAAACAGCCAAATCAGCTCTGGATAACTTGAAAACAGCCTAACCAGCTCTGGATAACATGAAAACAGCCTAACCAGCTCTGGATAACATGAAAACAGCCAAACCAGCTCTGGATAACATGAAAACAGACTAACCAGCTCTGGATAACATGAAAACATCCTAACCAGCTATGGATAACATGAAAACAGCCTAACCAGCTCTGGATAACATAGAAACAACGTAACCAGCTCTGGATAACATGAAAACAGCCTAACCAGCTCTGGATAACATGTAAACATCCTAACAAGCTCTGGATAACATGAAAACAGCCTAACCAGCTCTGGATAACATGAAAACAGCCTAACCAGCTCTGGATAACATGTAAACAGCCTAACCAGCTCTGGATAACATGAAAACAGGTTAACCAGCTCTGGATAACATTATAAACAGCCTAACCAGCTCTGGATAACATGTAAACCTCCTAACCAGCTCTGGATAACATGAAAACAGCCTAACCAGATCTGGATAACATGAAAACAGCCTAACCAGCTCTGGATAACATGAAAACAGCCTAACCAGCTCTGGATAACATGAAAACAGCCTAACCAGCTCTGGATAACATGAAAACAGGCTAACCAGGTCTGGATAACATGTAAACAACCTGACTAGCTCTGGATAACATGAAAACAGCCTAACCAGCTCTGGATAACATGAAAACAGACTAACCAGCTCTGGATAACATGAAAACAGCCTAACCAGCTCTGGATAACATGAAAACAGGCTAACCAGCTCTGGATAACATGAAAACAGACTAACCAGGTCTGCATAACATGAAAATAGACTAACCAGCTCTGGATAACATGAAAACAGCCTAACCAGCTCTGGATAACATGAAAACAGTCTAACCAGCTCTGGAAAACATGAAAACAGACTAACCAGCTCTGGATAACATGAAAACATCCTAACCAGCTATGGATGACATGAAAACAGCCACATCAGCTCTGGATAACATGAAAACAGGCTAACCAGCTCTGGATAACATGAAAACAGCCAAACCAGCTCTGGATAACATGAAAACAGCCTAACCAGCTCTGGATAACATGAAAACATCCTAACCAGCTATGGATAACATGAAAACAGCCTAACCAGCTCTGGATAACATAGAAACAACGTAACCAGCTCTGGATATCATGAAAACAGCCTAACCAGCTCTGGATAACATGTAAACATCCTAACCAGCTCTGGATAACATGAAAACAGCCTAACCAGCTCTGGATAACATGAAAACAGCCTAACCAGCTCTGGATAACATGTAAACAGCCTAACCAGCTATGGATAACATGAAAACAGGCTAACCAGCTCTGGATAACATGAAAACAGCCTAACCAGCTCTGGGTAACATGAAAACAGCCAAATCAGCTCTGGATAACATGAAAACAGGCTAACCAGCTCTGGATAACATGTAAACAGCCTAACTAGATCTGGATAACATGAAAACAGCCTAACCAGCTCTGGATAACATGAAAACAGACTAACCAGCTCTGGATAACATGAAAACAGCCTAACCAGATCTGGATAACATGAAAACAGCCTAACCAGCTCTGGATAACATGAAAACAGCCTAACCAGCTCTGGATAACATGTAAACAGCCTAACCAGCTATGGATAACATGAAAACAGGCTAACCAGCTCTGGATAACATGAAAACAGCCTAACCAGCTCTGGGTAACATGAAAACAGCCAAATCAGCTCTGGATAACATGAAAACAGGCTAACCAGCTCTGGATAACATGTAAACAGCCTAACTAGATCTGGATAACATGAAAACAGCCTAACCAGCTCTGGATAACATGAAAACAGACTAACCAGCTCTGGATAACATGAAAACAGCCTAACCAGATCTGGATAACATGAAAACAGCCTAACCAGCTCTGGATAACATGAAAACAGGCTAACCAGCTCTGGATAACATGTAAACAGCCTAACCAGCTCTGGATAACATGAAAACAGACTAACCAGGTCTGCATAACATGAAAATAGACTAACCAGCTCTGGATAACATGAAAACAGCCTAACCAGTTCTGGATAACATGAAAACAGCCTAACCAGTTCTGGATAACATGAAAACAGCCTAACCAGCTCTGGATAACATGAAAACAGCCTAACCAGCTCTAGATAACATAGAAACAACGTAACTAGCTCTGGATAACATGAAAACAGCCCAACCAGCTCTGGATAACATGTACACATCCTAACCAGCTCTGGATAATATGAAAACAGTCTAACCAGCTCTGGAAAACATGAAAACAGACTAACCAGCTCTGGATAACATGAAAACAGCCAAACCAGCTCTGGATAACATGAAAACAGCCTAACCAGCTCTGGATAACATGAAAACATCCTAACCAGCTATGGATAACATGAAAACAGCCTAACCAGCTCTGGATAACATAGAAACAACGTAACCAGCTCTGGATATCATGAAAACAGCCTAACCAGCTCTGGATAACATGTAAACATCCTAACCAGCTCTGGATAACATGAAAACAGCCTAACCAGCTCTGGATAACATGAAAACAGCCTAACCAGCTCTGGATAACATGAAAACAGCCTAACCAGCTCTGGATAACATGTAAACAGCCTAACCAGCTATGGATAACATGAAAACAGGCTAACCAGCTCTGGATAACATGACAACAGCCTAACCAGCTCTGGGTAACATGAAAACAGCCAAATCAGCTCTGGATAACATGAAAACAGGCTAACCAGCTCTGGATAACATGTAAACAGCCTAACTAGATCTGGATAACATGAAAACAGCCTAACCAGCTCTGGATAACATGAAAACAGACTAACCAGCTCTGGATAACATGAAAACAGCCTAACCAGATCTGGATAACATGAAAACAGCCTAACCAGCTCTGGATAACATGAAAACAGCCTAACCAGCTCTGGATAACATGTAAACAGCCTAACCAGCTATGGATAACATGAAAACAGGCTAACCAGCTCTGGATAACATGAAAACAGCCTAACCAGCTCTGGGTAACATGAAAAAAGCCAAATCAGCTCTGGATAACATGAAAACAGGCTAACCAGCTCTGGATAACATGAAAACAGCCTAACCAGATCTGGATAACATGAAAACAGCCTAACCAGCTCTGGATAACATGAAAACAGGCTAACCAGCTCTGGATAACATGTAAACAGCCTAACCAGCTCTGGATAACATGAAAACAGCCTAACCAGCTCTGGATAACATGAAAACAGGCTAACCAGCTCTGGATAACATGTAAACAGCCTAACCAGCTCTGGATAACATGAAAACAGACTAACCAGGTCTGCATAACATGAAAATAGACTAACCAGCTCTGGATAACATGAAAACAGCCTAACCAGTTCTGGATAACATGAAAACAGCCTAACCAGCTCTGGAAAACATGAAATCAGACTAACCAGCTCTGGATAACATAGAAACAGCCTAACCAGCTCTGGATAACATGAAAACAGGTTAACCAGCTCTGGAAAACATGAAAACAGACTAACCAGCTATGGATAACATGAAAACAGCCAAATCAGCTCTGGATAACTTGAAAACAGCCTAACCAGCTCTGGATAACATGAAAACAGGCTAACCAGCTCTGGATAACATGAAAACAGCCAAACCAGCTCTGGATAACATGAAAACAGCCTAACCAGCTCTGGATAACATGAAAACATCCTAACCAGCTATGGATAACATGAAAACAGCCTAACCAGCTCTGGATAACATAGAAACAACGTAACCAGCTCTGGATATCATGAAAACAGCCTAACCAGCTCTGGATAACACGTAAACATCCTAACCAGCTCTGGATAACATGAAAACAGCCTAACCAGCTCTGGATAACATGAAAACAGCCTAACCAGCTCTGGATAACATGTAAACAGCCTAACCAGCTATGGATAACATGAAAACAGGCTAACCAGCTCTGGATAACATGAAAACAGCCTAACCAGCTCTGGGTAACATGAAAACAGCCAAATCAGCTCTGGATAACATGAAAACAGGCTAACCAGCTCTGGATAACATGTAAACAGCCTAACTAGATCTGGATAACATGAAAACAGCCTAACCAGCTCTGGATAACATGAAAACAGACTAACCAGCTCTGGATAACATGAAAACAGCCTAACCAGATCTGGATAACATGAAAACAGCCTAACCAGCTCTGGATAACATGAAAACAGGCTAACCAGCTCTGGATAACATGTAAACAGCCTAACCAGCTCTGGATAACATGAAAACAGACTAACCAGGTCTGCATAACATGAAAATAGACTAACCAGCTCTGGATAACATGAAAACAGCCTAACCAGCTCTAGATAACATAGAAACAACGTAACTAGCTCTGGATAACATGAAAACAGCCTAACCAGCTCTGGATAACATGTAAACATCCTAACCAGCTCTGGATAACATGAAAACAGCCTAACCAGCTCTGGGTAACATGAAAACAGCCTAACCAGCTCTGGATAACATTAAAACAGCCTATCCAGCTCTGGATAACATGTACACATCTAACCAGCTCTGGATAATATGAAAACAGTCTAACCAGCTCTGGAAAACATGAAAACAGACTAACCAGCTCTGGATAACATGAAAACAGCCTAACCAGCTCTGGATAACATGAAAACAGGCTAACCAACTCTGGATAACATGAACACAGCCTAACCAGCTCTGGATAACATGAAAACAGCCTAACCAGCTCTGGATAACATGAAAACAGCCTAACCAGCTCTGGATAACATTAAAACAGCCTATCCAGCTCTGGATAACATGTACACATCCTAACCAGCTCTGGATAACATGAAAACAGCCTAACCAGATCTGGATAACACGTAAACATCCTAACCAGCTCTGGATAACATGAAAACAGCCTAACCAGCTCTGGATAACATGAAAACAGCCTAACCAGATCTGGATAACATGAAAACAGGCTAACCAGATCTGGATAACATGAAAACAGGCTAACCAGATCTGGATAACATGTAAACAGCCTAACTAGATCTGGATAATATGAAAACAGCCTAACCAGCTCTGGATAACATGAAAACAGACTAACCAGCTCTGGATAACATGAAAACAGCCTAACCAGATCTGGATAACATGAAAACAGGCTAACCAGCTCTGGATAACATGTAAACAGCCTAACCAGCTCTGGATAACATGAAAACAGACTAACCAGCTCTGCATAACATGAAAATAGACTAACCAGCTCTGGATAACATGAAAACAGCCTAACCAGTTCTGGATAACATGAAAACAGCCTAACCAGTTCTGGATAACATGAAAACAGCCTAACCAGTTCTGGATAACATGAAAACAGCCTAACCAGCTCTGGAAAACATGAAAACAGACTAACCAGCTCTGGAAAACATAGAAACAGCCTAACCAGCTCTGGATAACATGAAAACAGCCTAACCAGCTCTGGATAACATGAAAACATCCTAACCAGCTATGGATAACATGAAAACAGCCAAATCAGCTCTGGATAACTTGAAAACAGCCTAACCAGCTCTGGATAACATGAAAACAGCCTAACCAGCTCTGGATAACATGAAAACAGCCAAACCAGCTCTGGATAACATGAAAACAGACTAACCAGCTCTGGATAACATGAAAACATCCTAACCAGCTATGAATAACATGAAAACAGCCTAACCAGCTCTGGATAACATAGAAACAACGTAACCAGCTCTGGATAACATGAAAACAGCCTAACCAGCTCTGGATAACATGAAAACAGGCTAACCAGCTCTGGATGACATGAAAACAGACTAACCAGGTCTGCATAACATGAAAATAGACTAACCAGCTCTGGATAACATGAAAACAGCCTAACCAGCTCTGGATAACATGAAAACAGTCTAACCAGCTCTGGAAAACATGAAAACAGACTAACCAGCTCTAGATAACATGAAAACATCCTAACCAGCTATGGATGACATGAAAACAGCCACATCAGCTCTGGATAACATGAAAACAGGCTAACCAGCTCTGGATAACATGAAAAAAGCCTAACCAGCTCTGGATAACATGAAAACAGCCTAACCAGCTCTGGATAACATGAAAACAGCCAAACCAGCTCTGGATAACATGAAAACAGCCTAACCAGCTATGGATAACATGAAAACAGGCTAACCAGCTCTGGATAACATGACAACAGCCTAACCAGCTCTGGGTAACATGAAAACAGCCAAATCAGCTCTGGATAACATGAAAACAGGCTAACCAGCTCTGGATAACATGTAAACAGCCTAACTAGATCTGGATAACATGAAAACAGCCTAACCAGCTCTGGATAACATGAAAACAGACTAACCAGCTCTGGATAACATGAAAACAGCCTAACCAGATCTGGATAACATGAAAACAGCCTAACCAGCTCTGGATAACATGAAAACAGCCTAACCAGCTCTGGATAACATGTAAACAGCCTAACCAGCTATGGATAACATGAAAACAGGCTAACCAGCTCTGGATAACATGAAAACAGCCTAACCAGCTCTGGGTAACATGAAAACAGCCAAATCAGCTCTGGATAACATGAAAACAGGCTAACCAGCTCTGGATAACATGTAAACAGCCTAACTAGATCTGGATAACATGAAAACAGCCTAACCAGCTCTGGATAACATGAAAACAGACTAACCAGCTCTGGATAACATGAAAACAGCCTAACCAGATCTGGATAACATGAAAACAGCCTAACCAGCTCTGGATAACATGAAAACAGGCTAACCAGCTCTGGATAACATGTAAACAGCCTAACCAGCTCTGGATAACATGAAAACAGACTAACCAGGTCTGCATAACATGAAAATAGACTAACCAGCTCTGGATAACATGAAAACAGCCTAACCAGTTCTGGATAACATGAAAACAGCCTAACCAGTTCTGGATAACATGAAAACAGCCTAACCAGCTCTGGATAACATGTAAACATCCTAACAAGCTCTGGATAACATGAAAACAGCCTAACCAGCTCTGGATAACATGAAAACAGCCTAACCAGCTCTGGATAACATGTAAACAGGCTAACCAGCTCTGGATAACATGAAAACAGGTTAACCAGCTCTGGATAACATGAAAACAGCCTAACCAGCTCTGGATAACATGAAAACATCCTAACCAGCTATGGATAACATGAAAACAGCCAAATCAGCTCTGGATAACTTGAAAACAGCCTAACCAGCTCTGGATAACATGAAAACAGCCTAACCAGCTCTGGATAACATGAAAACAGCCAAACCAGCTCTGGATAACATGAAAACAGACTAACCAGCTCTGGATAACATGAAAACATCCTAACCAGCTATGGATAACATGAAAACAGCCTAACCAGCTCTGGATTACATAGAAACAACGTAACCAGCTCTGGATAACATGAAAACAGCCTAACCAGCTCTGGATAACATGAAAACAGCCTAACCAGCTCTGGATAACATGTAAACAGGCTAACCAGCTCTGGATAACATGAAAACAGGTTAACCAGCTCTGGATAACATGAAAACAGCCTAACCAGCTCTGGAAAACATGTAAACATCCTAACAAGCTCTGGATAACATGAAAACAGGCTAACCAGCTCTGGATAACATGAAAACAGCCTAACCAGCTCTGGATAACATGAAAACAGCCTAACCAGATCTGGATAACATGAAAACAGCCTAACCAGCTCTGGATAACATGAAAACAGGCTAACCAGCTCTGGATAACATGTAAACAACCTGACTAGCTCTGGATAACATGAAAACAGCCTAACCAGCTCTGGATAACATGAAAACAGACTAACCAGCTCTGGATAACATGAAAACAGCCTAACCAGCTCTGGATAACATGAAAACAGACTAACCAGGTCTGCATAACATGAAAATAGACTAACCAGCTCTGGATAACATGAAAACAGCCTAACCAGCTCTGGATAACATGAAAACAGTCTAACCAGCTCTGGAAAACATGAAAACAGACTAACCAGCTCTGGATAACATGTAAACAGGCTAACCAGCTCTGGATAACATGAAAACAGGTTAACCAGCTCTGGATAACATGAAAACAGCCTAACCAGCTCTGGATAACATGAAAACATCCTAACCAGCTATGGATAACATGAAAACAGCCAAATCAGCTCTGGATAACTTGAAAACAGCCTAACCAGCTCTGGATAACATGAAAACAGCCTAACCAGCTCTGGATAACATGAAAACAGCCAAACCAGCTCTGGATAACATGAAAACAGACTAACCAGCTCTGGATAACATGAAAACATCCTAACCAGCTATGGATAACATGAAAACAGCCTAACCAGCTCTGGATTACATAGAAACAACGTAACCAGCTCTGGATAACATGAAAACAGCCTAACCAGCTCTGGATAACATGTAAACATCCTAACAAGCTCTGGATAACATGAAAACAACCTAACCAGCTCTGGATAACATGAAAACAGCCTAACCAGCTCTGGATAACATGTAAACAGGCTAACCAGCTCTGGATAACATGAAAACAGGTTAACCAGCTCTGGATAACATGAAAACAGCCTAACCAGCTCTGGAAAACATGTAAACATCCTAACAAGCTCTGGATAACATGAAAAAAGCCTAACCAGCTCTGGATAACATGAAAACAGCCTAACCAGCTCTGGATAACATGAAAACAGCCTAACCAGATCTGGATAACATGAAAACAGCCTAACCAGCTCTGGATAACATGAAAACAGGCTAACCAGCTCTGGATAACATGTAAACAACCTGACTAGCTCTGGATAACATGAAAACAGCCTAACCAGCTCTGGATAACATGAAAACAGACTAACCAGCTCTGGATAACATGAAAACAGGCTAACCAGCTCTGGATAACATGAAAACAGCCTAACCAGCTCTGGGTAACATGAAAACAGCCAAATCAGCTCTGGATAACATGAAAACAGGCTAACCAGCTCTGGATAACATGTAAACAGCCTAACTAGATCTGGAAAACATGAAAACAGCCTAACCAGCTCTGGATAACATGAAAACAGACTAACCAGCTCTGGATAACATGAAAACAGCCTAACCAGATCTGGATAACACGAAAACAGCCTAACCAGCTCTGGATAACATGAAAACAGGCTAACCAGCTCTGGATAACATGTAAACAGCCTAACCAGCTCTGAATAACATGAAAACAGCCTAACCAGTTCTGGATAACATGAAAACAGCCTAACCAGCTCTGGAAAACATGAAATCAGACTAACCAGCTCTGGATAACATAGAAACAGCCTAACCAGCTCTGGATAACATGAAAACAGCCTAACCAGCTCTGGATAACATGAAAACATCCTAACCAGCTATGGATAACATGAAAACAGCCAAATCAGCTCTGGATAACTTGAAAACAGCCTAACCAGCTCTGGATAACATGAAAACAGCCTAACCAGCTCTGGATAACATGTAAACATCCTAACAAGCTCTGGATAACATGAAAACAGCCTAACCAGCTCTGGATAACATGAAAACAGCCTAACCAGCTCTGGATAACATGTAAACAGCCTAACCAGCTCTGGATAACATGAAAACAGGTTAACCAGCTCTGGATAACATTATAAACAGCCTAACCAGCTCTGGATAACATGTAAACATCCTAACCAGCTCTGGATAACATGAAAACAGCCTAACCAGATCTGGATAACATGAAAACAGCCTAACCAGCTCTGGATAACATGAAAACAGCCTAACCAGCTCTGGATAACATGAAAACAGCCTAACCAGCTCTGGATAACATGAAAACAGGCTAACCAGCTCTGGATAACATGTAAACAACCTGACTAGCTCTGGATAACATGAAAACAGCCTAACCAGCTCTGGATAACATGAAAACAGACTAACCAGCTCTGGATAACATGAAAACAGCCTAACCAGCTCTGGATAACATGAAAACAGGCTAACCAGCTCTGGATAACATGAAAACAGACTAACCAGGTCTGCATAACATGAAAATAGACTAACCAGCTCTGGATAACATAGAAACAACGTAACCAGCTCTTGATAACATGAAAACAGCCTAACCAGCTCTGGATAACATGTAAACATCCTAACAAGCTCTGGATAACATGAAAACAGCCTAACCAGCTCTGGATAACATGAAAACAGCCTAACCAGCTCTGGATAACATGTAAACAGCCTAACCAGCTCTGGATAACATGAAAACAGGTTAACCAGCTCTGGATAACATTATAAACAGCTCTGGATAACATGTAAACATCCTAACCAGCTCTGGATAACATGAAAACAGCCTAACCAGATCTGGATAACATGAAAACAGCCTAACCAGCTCTGGATAACATGAAAACAGCCTAACCAGCTCTGGATAACATGAAAACAGCCTAACCAGCTCTGGATAACATGAAAATAGGCTAACCAGCTCTGGATAACATGTAAACAACCTGACTAGCTCTGGATAACATGAAAACAGCCTAACCAGCTCTGGATAACATGAAAACAGACTAACCAGCTCTGGATAACATGAAAACAGCCTAACCAGCTCTGGATAACATGAAAACAGGCTAACCAGCTCTGGAGAACATGAAAACAGACTAACCAGGTCTGCATAACATGAAAATAGACTAACCAGCTCTGGATAACATGAAAACAGCCTAACCAGCTCTGGATAACATGAAAACAGTCTAACCAGCTCTGGAAAACATGAAAACAGACTAACCAGCTCTGGATAACATGAAAACATCCTAACCAGCTATGGATGACATGAAAACAGCCACATCAGCTCTGGATAACATGAAAACAGCCTAACCAGCTCTGGATAACATGAAAACAGCCTAACCAGCTCTGGATAACATGAAAACATCCTAACCAGCTATGGATAACATGAAAACAGCCTAACCAGCTCTGGATAACATGAAAACATCCTAACCAGCTATGGATAACATGAAAACAGCCTAACCAGCTCTGGATAACATAGAAACAACGTAACCAGCTCTGGATAACATGAAAACAGCCTAACCAGCTCTGGATAACATGAAAACAGCCTAACCAGCTCTGGATAACATGTAAACAGCCTAACCAGCTATGGATAACATGAAAACAGGCTAACCAGCTCTGGATAACATGAAAACAGCCTAACCAGATCTGGGTAACATGAAAACAGCCTAACCAGCTCTGGATAACATGAAAACAGGCTAACCAGCTCTGGATAACATGAAAACAGCCTAACCAGCTCTGGATAACATGAAAACAGCCTAACCAGCTCTGGATAACATGTACACATCCTAACCAGCTCTGGATAACATGAAAACAGCCTAACCAGATCTGGATAACACGTAAACATCCTAACCAGCTCTGGATAACATGAAAACAGCCTAACCAGCTCTGGATAACATGAAAACAGCCTAACCAGATCTGGATAACATAAAAACAGCCTAACAAGCTCTGGATAACATGAAAACAGGCTAACCAGATCTGGATAACATAAAAACAGCCTAACAAGCTCTGGATAACATGAAAACAGGCTAACCAGCTCTGGATAACATGTAAACAGCCTAACTAGATCTGGATAACATGAAAACAGCCTAACCAGCTCTGGATAACATGAAAACAGACTAACCAGCTCTGGATAACATGAAAACAGCCTAACCAGCTCTGGATAACATGAAAACAGGCTAACCAGCTCTGGATAACATGTAAACATCCTAACCAGCTCTGGATAATATGAAAACAGGCTAACCAGCTCTGGATAACATGTAAACAGCCTAACCAGCTCTGGATAACATGAAAACAGCCTAACCAGTTCTGGATAACATGAAAACAGCCTAACCAGTTCTGGATAACATTAAAACAGCCTAACCAGCTCTGGAAAACATGAAAACAGACTAACCAGCTCTGGATAACATAGAAACAGCCTAACCAGCTCTGGATAACATGAAAACAGCCTAACCAGCTCTGGATAACATGAAAACATCCTAACCAGCTCTGGATAACATGAAAACAGCCAAACCAGCTCTGGATAACATGAAAACAGCCTAACCAGCTCTGGATAACATGACAACAGGCTAACCAGCTCTGGATAACATGTAAATAGACTAACCAGCTCTGGATAACATGAAAACATCCTAACCAGCTATGGATAACATGAAAACAGCCTAACCAGCTCTGGATAACATAGAAACAACGTAACCAGCTCTTGATAACATGAAAACAGCCTAACCAGCTCTGGATAACATGTAAACATCCTAACAAGCTCTGGATAACATGAAAACAGCCTAACCAGCTCTGGATAACATGAAAACAGCCTAACCAGCTCTGGATAACATGTAAACAGCCTAACCAGCTCTGGATAACATGAAAACAGGTTAACCAGCTCTGGATAACATTATAAACAGCTCTGGATAACATGTAAACATCCTAACCAGCTCTGGATAACATGAAAACAGCCTAACCAGATCTGGATAACATGAAAACAGCCTAACCAGCTCTGGATAACATGAAAACAGCCTAACCAGCTCTGGATAACATGAAAACAGCCTAACCAGCTCTGGATAACATGAAAACAGGCTAACCAGCTCTGGATAACATGTAAACAACCTGACTAGCTCTGGATAACATGAAAACAGCCTAACCAGCTCTGGATAACATGAAAACAGACTAACCAGCTCTGGATAACATGAAAACAGCCTAACCAGCTCTGGATAACATGAAAACAGGCTAACCAGCTCTGGAGAACATGAAAACAGACTAACCAGGTCTGCATAACATGAAAATAGACTAACCAGCTCTGGATAACATGAAAACAGCCTAACCAGCTCTGGATAACATGAAAACAGTCTAACCAGCTCTGGAAAACATGAAAACAGACTAACCAGCTCTGGATAACATGAAAACATCCTAACCAGCTATGGATGACATGAAAACAGCCACATCAGCTCTGGATAACATGAAAACAGCCTAACCAGCTCTGGATAACATGAAAACAGCCTAACCAGCTCTGGATAACATGAAAACAGCCTAACCAGCTCTGGATAACATGAAAACATCCTAACCAGCTATGGATAACATGAAAACAGCCTAACCAGCTCTGGATAACATGAAAACATCCTAACCAGCTCTGGATAACATGAAAACAGGCTAACCAGCTCTGGATAACATGAAAACAGCCTAACCAGATCTGGGTAACATGAAAACAGCCTAACCAGCTCTGGATAACATGAAAACAGGCTAACCAGCTCTGGATAACATGAAAACAGCCTAACCAGCTCTGGATAACATGAAAACAGCCTAACCAGCTCTGGATAACATGTACACATCCTAACCAGCTCTGGATAACATGAAAACAGCCTAACCAGATCTGGATAACACGTAAACATCCTAACCAGCTCTGGATAACATGAAAACAGCCTAACCAGCTCTGGATAACATGAAAACAGCCTAACCAGATCTGGATAACATAAAAACAGCCTAACAAGCTCTGGATAACATGAAAACAGGCTAACCAGATCTGGATAACATAAAAACAGCCTAACAAGCTCTGGATAACATGAAAACAGGCTAACCAGCTCTGGATAACATGTAAACAGCCTAACTAGATCTGGATAACATGAAAACAGCCTAACCAGCTCTGGATAACATGAAAACAGACTAACCAGCTCTGGATAACATGAAAACAGCCTAACCAGATCTGGATAACATGAAAACAGCCTAACCAGCTCTGGATAACATGAAAACAGGCTAACCAGCTCTGGATAACATGTAAACATCCTAACCAGCTCTGGATAATATGAAAACAGGCTAACCAGCTCTGGATAACATGTAAACAGCCTAACCAGCTCTGGATAACATGAAAACAGCCTAACCAGTTCTGGATAACATGAAAACAGCCTAACCAGTTCTGGATAACATTAAAACAGCCTAACCAGCTCTGGAAAACATGAAAACAGACTAACCAGCTCTGGATAACATAGAAACAGCCTAACCAGCTCTGGATAACATGAAAACAGCCTAACCAGCTCTGGATAACATGAAAACATCCTAACCAGCTCTGGATAACATGAAAACAGCCAAACCAGCTCTGGATAACATGAAAACAGCCTAACCAGCTCTGGATAACATGACAACAGGCTAACCAGCTCTGGATAACATGTAAATAGACTAACCAGCTCTGGATAACATGAAAACATCCTAACCAGCTATGGATAACATGAAAACAGCCTAACCAGCTCTGGATAACATAGAAACAACGTAACCAGCTCTTGATAACATGAAAACAGCCTAACCAGCTCTGGATAACATGTAAACATCCTAACAAGCTCTGGATAACATGAAAACAGCCTAACCAGCTCTGGATAACATGAAAACAGCCTAACCAGCTCTGGATAACATGTAAACAGCCTAACCAGCTCTGGATAACATGAAAACAGGTTAACCAGCTCTGGATAACATTATAAACAGCTCTGGATAACATGTAAACATCCTAACCAGCTCTGGATAACATGAAAACAGCCTAACCAGATCTGGATAACATGAAAACAGCCTAACCAGCTCTGGATAACATGAAAACAGCCTAACCAGCTCTGGATAACATGAAAACAGCCTAACCAGCTCTGGATAACATGAAAACAGGCTAACCAGCTCTGGATAACATGTAAACAACCTGACTAGCTCTGGATAACATGAAAACAGCCTAACCAGCTCTGGATAACATGAAAACAGACTAACCAGCTCTGGATAACATGAAAACAGCCTAACCAGCTCTGGATAACATGAAAACAGGCTAACCAGCTCTGGAGAACATGAAAACAGACTAACCAGGTCTGCATAACATGAAAATAGACTAACCAGCTCTGGATAACATGAAAACAGCCTAACCAGCTCTGGATAACATGAAAACAGTCTAACCAGCTCTGGAAAACATGAAAACAGACTAACCAGCTCTGGATAACATGAAAACATCCTAACCAGCTATGGATGACATGAAAACAGCCACATCAGCTCTGGATAACATGAAAACAGCCTAACCAGCTCTGGATAACATGAAAACAGCCTAACCAGCTCTGGATAACATGAAAACAGCCTAACCAGCTCTGGATAACATGAAAACATCCTAACCAGCTATGGATAACATGAAAACAGCCTAACCAGCTCTGGATAACATGAAAACATCCTAACCAGCTATGGATAACATGAAAACAGCCTAACCAGCTCTGGATAACATAGAAACAACGTAACCAGCTCTGGATAACATGAAAACAGCCTAACCAGCTCTGGATAACATGAAAACAGCCTAACCAGCTCTGGATAACATGTAAACAGCCTAACCAGCTATGGATAACATGAAAACAGGCTAACCAGCTCTGGATAACATGAAAACAGCCTAACCAGATCTGGGTAACATGAAAACAGCCTAACCAGCTCTGGATAACATGAAAACAGGCTAACCAGCTCTGGATAACATGAAAACAGCCTAACCAGCTCTGGATAACATGAAAACAGCCTAACCAGCTCTGGATAACATGTACACATCCTAACCAGCTCTGGATAACATGAAAACAGCCTAACCAGATCTGGATAACACGTAAACATCCTAACCAGCTCTGGATAACATGAAAACAGCCTAACCAGCTCTGGATAACATGAAAACAGCCTAACCAGATCTGGATAACATAAAAACAGCCTAACAAGCTCTGGATAACATGAAAACAGGCTAACCAGATCTGGATAACATAAAAACAGCCTAACAAGCTCTGGATAACATGAAAACAGCCTAACCAGCTCTGGATAACATGAAAACAGACTAACCAGCTCTGGATAACATGAAAACAGCCTAACCAGATCTGGATAACATAAAAACAGCCTAACCAGCTCTGGATAACATGAAAACAGGCTAACCAGCTCTGGATAACATGTAAACAGCCTAACTAGATCTGGATAACATGAAAACAGCCTAACCAGCTCTGGATAACATGAAAACAGACTAACCAGCTCTGGATAACATGAAAACAGCCTAACCAGATCTGGATAACATGAAAACAGCCTAACCAGCTCTGGATAACATGAAAACAGGCTAACCAGCTCTGGATAACATGTAAACATCCTAACCAGCTCTGGATAATATGAAAACAGGCTAACCAGCTCTGGATAACATGTAAACAGCCTAACCAGCTCTGGATAACATGAAAACAGCCTAACCAGTTCTGGATAACATGAAAACAGCCTAACCAGTTCTGGATAACATTAAAACAGCCTAACCAGCTCTGGAAAACATGAAAACAGACTAACCAGCTCTGGATAACATAGAAACAGCCTAACCAGCTCTGGATAACATGAAAACAGCCTAACCAGCTCTGGATAACATGAAAACATCCTAACCAGCTATGGATAACATGAAAACAGCCAAATCAGCTCTGGATAACATGAAAACAGGCTAACCAGCTCTGGATAACTTGAAAACAGCCTAACCTGCTCTGGATAACATGAAAACAGCCTAACCAGCTCTGGATAACATGAAAACAGCCAAACCAGCTCTGGATAACATGAAAACAGCCTAACCAGCTCTGGATAACATGAAAACATCCTAACCAGCTATGGATAACATGAAAACAGCCTAACCAGCTCTGGATAACATGAAAACAGACTAACCAGCACTGGATAACATAGAAACAGCCTAACTAGCTCTGGATAACATGAAAACAGCCTAACCAGCTCTGGATAACATGAAAACAGCCTAACCAGCTCTGGATAACATCTAAACAGCCTAACCAGATCTGCTAAGGCCAGTAAAATGGTCAGAGTGAGGTCATTTGTGTCTGGAAGTAGCTAGCAAGCCAGCCAACTTGAGCCCTTTTTAAAAACAATTATTAACATCAAATCAATGCAAGAAGTACATGGGGAACACAGGTGTATATATAAATGAATATACAAAGGACATTTGGGTTAGGGGGTAAAATATCACATTACACAAGGACCTTAGGGGGCATACACACGTTTATCATTCTAACAGCTTTTTAGTTGCCAGACTATTTAATTGTCTTAAAATATAGTTCAATTTATTTTTGCAAGGTAAGAAATGTGGTGTTTTGTTTGTAAATTTACATTTATGAATATGAAATTTGGCCAAAAGAATAATGAAATTAATACATCCAATTGTTTCAACTTATTTCTATCATAAGTAAAGAATCCAAGCAGCACATCTCTCCATAATAGTGTAACATCTTTATAAATGTGTTCCATTATAAATCTACTGTCTTGCCACAGATTCCTTACATTAATACAATGCCAAAATAGATGCAACACTTTTTCTGGGTCGTCATTACATTTTTACTTCTTCATATAGTGGTTGGCAGGATAATATCTATGAATAATTTCTAAAGAAACTTCCTTAATTTTGTAAATATGTAGGCATGTGTGTGGCTGATTTTAAGGTTTTACTGCTAACCTATACAGCATTACATGGGCTTGCTCTTACCTATCTTTTGCGATTTGGTCCTGCCATACATACCTACAAGTACGCTACGGTCACAAGACGCAGGCCTCCTTACTGTCCCTAGAATTTCTAAGCAAACAGCTGGAGGCAGGGCTTTCTCCTATAGAGCTCAATGTTTATGGAATGGTCTGCCTATCCATGTGAGAGACGCAGACTCGGTCTCAACCTTTGTCTTTATTGAAGACTCGTCTCTTCAGTAGGTCCTATGATTGAGTGTAGTCTGGCCCAGGAGTGTGAAGGTGAACGGAAAGGCGCTGAAGCAAAGAACCGCCCTTGCTCTCTGCCTGGCCGGTTCCCCTTTCTCCACTGGGATTCTCTGCCTCTAACCCTATTACAGGGGCTGAGTCACTGGCTTACTGGTGCTCTTCCATACCGTCCCTGGGACGGGTGCGTCGCTTGAGTGGGTTGAGTCACTGACGTGATCTTCCTGTCTGGGTTGGTGACCCCCTTGGGTTGTGCCGTTGAGGAGATCTTTGTGGGCTATACTCGGCCTTGTCTCAGGATGGTAAGTTGGTGGTTGGATATATCCCTCTAGTGGTGTGGGGGCTGTGCTTCGGCAGAGTGGGTGGGGTTATATCCTGCCTGTTTGGCCCTGTCCGGGGGTATCGTCGGACGGGGCCACAGTGTTTCCCCACCCCTCCTGTCTCAGCCTCCAGTATTTATGCTGCAGTAGTTTGTGTCAGTCTGTCATCTGGAGTATTTCTCCTGTCTTATCCGGTGTCCTGTGTGAATTTAAGTATGCTCTCTCTAATTATCGCTCTCTCTCTCTCTGAGGACCTGAGCCCTAAGACCATGCCTCAGGACTACCTGGCCTGATGACTCCTTGCTGTCCCCAGTCCACCTGGCAGTGCTGCTGCTCCAGTTTCAACTGTTCTGCCTGCGGCTATGGAACCCTGACCTGTTCACCAGACGTGCTACCTGTCCCAGACCTGCTGTTTTCAACTCTCTAGAGACATCAGGAGCGGTAGAGATACTCTGAATGACCAGCTCTGAAAAGCCAACTGACATTTACTCCTGAGGTGCTGACCTGTTGCACCCTCAACAACCACTGTGATTATTATTATCTGACCCTGCTGGTCATCTATGAACGTTTGAACATCTTGGCCATGTTGTTATAATCTCCACATACCCCTCATAGCCTGGTTCCTCTCTAAGTTTGGTTGACTCACGTTACCGAGGACTGTGATTGTCATTAGGACTTGATGTGGTGGTATATGGAGGAGTGTAATTTAAACGTATGTGTCTAGGTCCCCAGAAATGTTTAATGATGTGTAAGTTGTTACAGTATGTCTGATATTTGTCTCAAACATTGTCCCCTCCTCCACCTTTCTCCCCGGCCCCCTTCTTCCCTTGCTGTTGTTACTGTTCAGGATACTGTATATCTTCTCTGTTAACTTTGTTGTATTTTATTTATAGTACTACTGTTATTCTATTTTACTTTATAGTGTAATGATTGTACAGCTTATTGGTTAATTCTATTGATTACTGCATTGTTGGGGAAGAGATTGCAAAGCATTTCACTGAACTTGTACACGGGACATTACAACTTGAATAGATAACAAGGACATGAGAACTATGGTTGCCACTGATTAAAGTGTGTGTACTCCCTAAATAAAGGTATCTGAACTCAGTCTGTTTTACTTAGAGAAGGTTTTTATTCTCCAATTAAAGTCTCGTACACTCACTCTGACACACACACACACACACACCTTAATTACGCTATCACACACGTCAACATCATTTTCAAACATTTGATAGACAGGACATGATGTCTCTTTCACACCCACATGACTTATGTTCTTAAAGGGTCAGAAATCTTTTAAAACACACTGGACAGAGGAATGAGTGGAGATGTGTGGGGGATGGAGGGGGCACAGAGCAGACTTCAGAGCTGACGTTCAGGGATCAGAGGTCAGGCGTGGCTGCGTTTGCGAGGCTGCTTTGGTCGTCGTGGTTTCAGGATGACGTATCGTGTGTATGTTGTGTGATGCTCAGAGAGAAAGGGAATGAAGAACGCTCTGAACAGAGGAGAGGACCTGAGAGAGGAGGAGAGATAAAGAGAGAGAAGAGAACAGAGGGCAATATCACATTACCATTACATTTACTGCTGTCACACACACACATAACCTCTTTCATTGTAAGTGTCTAAAATAAAGAAGAAAACACATATACAGTATAAATACAGTACCAATCAAAAGTTTGGACACCTACTCATTCAAGGGTATTTCTTTATTTTCACTATTTTCAACATTGTAGAATAATAGTGTAGACATCAAAATGATGAAGTAACACATATGGAATAATGTAAGCAAAATATTTTTTCATAGAAATATATTTAACATTTTAGATTCTACAAAGTAGCCTCTCTCAACCAGCTTCATGAAGTAGTCACCTGGAATGCATTTCAATTTAAGGGTGTGCCTTGTTAAGAGTTAATTTGTGGAATTTATTTCCTTCTTAATGCGTTTGAGACGATCAGTTGTGTTGTGACAAGGTAGGGGTGGTATACAGAAGATTGGATTTGGTCTTTTACCAAATAGGGCTTATTGTGGCAAGAACAGCTCAAATAAGCAAAGAGAAATGATCCTCAACACTGGGGCCCCTCAGGAGTGTCTGCTTAGTCCCCTCTCCTGTACTCCCTGTTCACCCACGGCTGTGTGGCCAAACAACTCCAACAACGTCATTAAGTTTGCTGATGACACAACAGTAATAGGCCTGATCACCGACAACAATGAGACAGCCTATAGGGAGGAGGGCAGAGACCTGGCAGTGTGGTGCCAGGACCACAGATAGATAGAGATACTATAGATAGATGTTAGATAGATAGATACTATAGATAGATGATAGCTAGATACTATAGATAGAATGATAGTTGATAGATAAATAGATAGATAAATAGATACTATAGATAGATATATGATAGAGATACTAAAGAGATACTATAGATAGATAAAGAGATACTATAGATAGATAAAGAGATACTATAGATAGATGATAGAAAGAGATACTATAGATAGATGATAGATACGATAGAAAGATGATAGAGAGATACTATAGATAGAGATAGAGATACTATAGATAGAGATACTATAGATAGAGATACGATAGAAAGATGATAGATAGATACTATAGATAGAGATACTATAGATCGATCGGTACGACAGAAAGATGATAGATAGATACTATAGATAGATAGATGCGATAGAAAGATGATAGATACTATAGATACATAGATATAGATAGATGATACGATAGAAAGATGATAGATAGATACTATAGATAGATCGGTACGACAGAAAGATGCGATAGAAAGTTGATAGATAGATACTATAGATAGATAGAGATGCTATAGATATATACTATAGATAGATAGATGATAGATAGATACTATAGATGGATAGATGGCTAGATGGATGATAGATACTATAGATGGATAGATACTATAGATGGATAGATAGATACTATAGATAGATAGATACTATAGATAGATACTATAGATGGATAGATAGATACTATAGATAGATAGATACTATAGATAGATAGATGGCTAGATGGATGATAGATACTATAGATGTATAGATGGCTAGATGGATGATAGATAGATGGCTAGATGGATGATAGATACTATAGATGGATAGATACTATAGATGGATAGATAGATACTATAGATAGATACTATAGATGTATAGATGGCTAGATGGATGATAGATAGATGGCTAGATGGATGATAGATACTATAGATGGATAGATACTATAGATGGATAGATAGATACTATAGATAGATAGATGGCTAGATGGATGATAGATACTATAGATGTATAGATGGCTAGATGGATGATAGATACTATAGATGGATAGATGGCTAGATGGATGATAGATACTATAGATGGATAGATGGCTAGATGGAAGATAGATAGATACTATAGATGGCTAGATGGATGATAGATAGATGGCTAGATGGATGATAGATAGATACTATAGATGGATACTATAGATACTATAGATGGATAGATAGATAGATACTATAGATAGATACTATAGATAGATGGATAGATGATGATAGATACTATAGATGGCTAGATGAATGATAGATAGATAGATAGATGGCTAGATGGATGATAGATAGATGATAGATACTATAGATGGATAGATAGATGATAGATACTATAGATGGATAGATGGATGATAGATGGATAGATGGATGATAAATAGATAGATGATAGATGATGATAGATACTATAGATGGATAGATGGATGATAAATAGATAGATGATAGATGGCTAGATGGATGATAGATAGATAAAGATATTTCTATCTATCTATCGTGTGTTTGTACCTGGCAGCATTTAGGAAAGGTTTCGATGCGATGACGCTCCAGTCTGTGTTGTCAGCGTAGCGTGGCTCTCTGGGCGCTGAGGTCTCTAGGTCCAGATCCACCAGGTAATGGCACTGACGCACGTCCACCTGAAACAACACAAAAACAACCATAAGCTCTGTTGGAATCACTTTTACAGATAACTGCTCTACAGGAATGACGGAGTCCATCCACATCTGAAATCTCGGGAACTGAATTTATGTAGTGAGAATTGAGAACTTAATTTAAGTGAACCAAATTTAATTTAAAATAAGCCTGGAATTAGTTAACTGATTGATCTAAGAGTTGACTGCTAAGACATTTAGATACCATTAAAGAACTAAACAAATAAAGAGGGGTACCCTATTAATTGTGTGGACTCGCATATGAATGAGTGCATAGTGAATTAATGTTTCACACTAATCTCACCCATGGCCACAAGATGGTGATGAAGGACAAGATAAAGTCATGAGGGTACTTGACAAACCTTTTAGCCCTTTTGGTTTGTGAAAATGTTCCAACTAACTGTTCATGTCTTTCATGCTCTCATTTCACAGGCACGTACTGCTCACTTCACCCCAGCAAGGCTACTCCATTACCACAATGTCTCATGTCACACTGAAGCGCTGTAGCGTCCTCAACCTTGCCACCAACTGATGATGATGGTGAGCCCTATGATTGTGCTGTCCTAGTTGACCAGGTCTGTAAGCCACGCCCCTGATTTATCTGACGTGCCTTTAACTTCTTAGGGAGCGGCAGCAGAGGTGACTGTTTTGGAGAGTCTGGCGTGCCCAAAGTAAAATGCCTGCCACTCAGGCCCAGAAAATAGGATATGCACATAATTAGTACTATTGGATAGGAAACACTGAAGTTTCTAAAACCGTTAAAATAATGTATGTGAGTATAACAGAACTGATATAGCAGGCAGAAACCTGAGGCATTTCTGTCCAGAAATGTTTTTTTTTGTGACATTTCCTCTTTTCCATAGACTTGCTATTGAAATCCATGTATAATAGCTCCTAGGTTGCAGTACCTATGGCATCCACTAGATGTCAACAGTCTTTATACAGTGTTTGGAGGCTTTAGCACTGAGCAGATCTGAAAGGAAGAGGAATTAGTCAAGGGACCACAAATGTCAACAATGTTTCCCGGGCACGAGACCGTGAGCGCGCCCCACTTTATTTTCCTTTTATAACGTTTATGGTATCATCCGAGTGAAATATTATCGCTAATATTCATAAAAGGATAGCTAAGGATGCATTTTGCAAAGTTGATAGGTATATTTGAACGTGTTCTCTTCACGGTTCAATGGGCGATTCGACGGATTTTCTGATCATAACGCACCAACCAAACGGAGATTTATGGATATAATAAATGACTTTCTATAACAAAAGAACCATTGGATATCTTCGTTGGACACTTGGGAAGCCCTCAGCAGAAGTTCTTCGAAAGGTAAGTGATTTATTTTAGCTCTGATATGGGTTTTGTGTGACCCGAGCTGGGATATGAATTTATGCTAATGTGGAAAATATGAGAGGTGCTATCCTCAAACAATCAAATGTTGTGCTTTCGCCGTAAAGACTTTTTGGAATCTCACAACGCTGTGATATTGCCAAGAATCAGAGCTTTTGATGACTATGCAACACTTGTATATTGATGAATGTTTAATAATTCAACTTTTTGATTTTGGCGCCTTACATTTCATCGGGTAGTGTCGGGAGCAGCCCGCTAGCGCGCCGCTACTCCCTAAGTAGTTCATTAATGCTGATTTGGAACTATTTGTTGATGGTTCCGCTCAAAAATCCCCTCAAGGTGAACCATTAGTGGATAATACAGTAGCTCAGGCTGCCACTATCTTAGAAAGTACTAAACTACCACCCCATCTGTCAGCTCAGGCTGCCACTATCTTAGAAAGTGCCAAACTACCACCTCATCTGCCAGCGCAGGCTGCAGAATTGTTTGCTTTACTAGAGCATTTATTTTGGCTAAGGATAAAACTGTTACGATTTATACTGACAGCAGGTATGCATTTGGGGTACACTCTGGAAGCAACGTGGGTTCCTCACCTCATCTGGTAAGACAATTTCACATTCTAAATTGGTTGAAAACTTGGAGGCTATTTTGTTGCACTTCCTTTCTCTGTTAAAAACCTGTTTTTCTTTACAGGATGTGTCTGACCTGCAGTCTACTGCAGGGCCAGTGGAATTTCGCATCTGGAACACAAAATGTATCGTCCTGCCGGCCTTGCCTAGGGGTTAGGGTTAACCCTAACCCTAACCCCTAACCCTAACCCCTAACCCTTGCCTAGGTCCTGTTTCCCCTGATTGACCCTGATTACATCTTTTTATTTCACCTTTATTTAAACAGGTAGGCCAGTTTTCTTTTCTTTTTTACCTTTATTTAACTAGGCAAGTCAGTTAACTACTTAGGGAGCAGTGGGACGCTATTATACAAGTGTTGCAAAGTCATCAAAAGCTCTGATTTTTGGATCTGAGTGGCAGGCATTTTACTTTGGGCACGCCAGACTTTCCAAAACAGTCACCTAGGGAGCCGCTCCCTAAGAAGGATGGATTTTCCTCAGGTTTTCGCCTGCTATATCACTTCTGTATTACTCATATACAGTGAGGGAAAAAAAGTATTTGATCCACTGCTGATTTTGTACGTTTGCCCACTGACAAAGAAATTATCAGTCTATAATTTTAATAGTAGGTTTATTTGAACAGTGAGAGACAGAAAAACGCATGTGAAAAATGTTATAAATTGATTTGCATTTTAATGAGGGAAATAAGTATTTGACTCCCTCTCAATCAGAAAGATTTCTGGCTCCCAAGTGTCTTTTATACAGGTAACGAGCTGAGATTAGGAGCACACTCTTAAAGGGAGTGCTCCTAATCTCAGTTTGTTACCTGTATAAAAAGACACCTGTCCACAGAAGCAATCAATCAATCAGATTCCAAACTCTCCACCATGGCCAAGACCAAAGAGCTCTCCAAGGATATCAGGGACAAGATTGTAGACCTACACAAGGCTGGAATGGGCAACAAGACCATCGCCAAGCAGCTTGGTGAGAAGGTGACAACAGTTGGTACGATTATTCGCAAATGGAAGAAACACAAAAGAACTGTCAATCTCCCTCGGCCTGGTGCTCCATGCAAGATCTCACCTCGTGGAGTTGCAATAATCATGAGAACGGTGAGGAATCATCCCAGAACTATTTTCTGGGTCTGAGTGGCATGCATTTTACTTTGGGCACACCAGACTCTCAAAAACAGTCACCTAGGGAGCCGCTCCCTAAGAAGTTAAGAACAAATTCTTATTTTCCTAGGAACAGTGGGTTAACTGCCTGTTCAGGGGCAGAACGACAGATTTGTACCTTGTTAGCTCTGGGATTCAAACTTGCAACCATTCGGTTACTAGTCCAACGCTCTAACCACTAGGCTACCCTGCCGCCCTAGTTGAGAACAAGTTCTCATTTACAACTGCAACCTGGCCAAGATAAAGCAAAGCAGTGCGACACAAACAACACAGTTACACATGGGATAAACAAGCGTACAGTCAATAAAACAATAGAAAAATCTATATACAGTGTGTGCAAATGAAGTAAGATTAGGAAGGTAAGGCAATAAATAGGCCATAGTGGCAAAATAATTACAGTTTAGCAATTAAACACTGGAGTGATAGATGTGCAGAAGATGAATGTGCAAGTAGAGATGCTGGGGTGCAAAGGAGCAAAATAAATAAATAACAATATGTGGATGAGGTAGTTGGGTGGGCTGTTTACAGATGGGCTGTTTACAGATGGGCTACGTAGCGGTGCAATGATCTGTAAGCTGCTCTGACAGCTGGTGCTTAAAGTTAGTGAGGGAGATATGAGTCTCCAGCTTCAGTGATTTTTGCAATTCGTTCCAGTCATTGGCAGCAGAGAACTGGAAGGAAAGGCGGCCAAAATAGGAATTGGCTTTGGGGGTGACCAGTGAAATATACCTGCTGGAGTGCGTGCTACGGATGGGTGCTGCTATGGTTACCAGTGAGCTGAGATAAGGCAGGGCTTTACCTAGCAAAGACTCATAGATGACCTGGAGCCAGTGGGTTTGGCGACGAATATGAAGCGAGGGCCAGCCAACGAGAGCATACAGGTCGCAGTGGTGGGTAGTATATGGGGCTTTGGTGACAAAACGGATGGCACTGTGACAGACTACATCCAATTTGCTGAGTAGAGTGTTGGAGGCTATTTTGTAAATGACATTGCCTGAAGTCAAGGATCGGTAGGAGAGTCAGTTTTACGAGGGTATGTTTGGCAGGATGAGTGAAGGATGCTTTGTTGTGAAAAAGGATGCCGATTCTAGATTTGATTTTGGATTGGAGATGCTTAAGGTGAGTTCTGGAAGGAGCGTTTACAGTCTAACCAGACACCTACAGTTGAAGTCGGAAGTTTCCATAGACCTTAGCCAAATACATTTAAACTCAGTTTTTCACAATTCCTGTCATTTAATCCTATTAAAAATTCCCTGTCTTAGGTCAGTTAGGATCCCCACTTTATTTTAAGAATGTGAAATGTCAGAATAATAGTAGAGAGAATTATTTTTTTCAGCTTTTATTTCTTTCATCACATTCCCAGTGGGTTTTTACTGTGGATATAGATACTTTTGTACCCGTTTCCTCCAGCATCTTCACAAGGTCCTTTGCTGTTGTTCTGGGATTGATTTGCACTTTTCGCACCAAAGAACGTTCATCTCTACGAGACAGAACACGTCTCCTTCCTGAGCGGTATGACGGCATCGTGGTCCCATGGTGTTTATACTTGCGTGCTATTGTTTGTACAGATGAACGTGGTACCAGGAAATTGCTCCCAAGGATGAACCAGACTTGTGGAGGTCTACAATTTTCTTTCTGAGGTCTTGCCTGATTTCTTTAGATTTTCCCATGATGTCAAGCAAAGAGGCACTGAGTTTGAAGGTAGGCCTTGAAATACATCCACAGGTACACCTCCAATTGACTCAAATGATGTCGATTAGCCTATCAGAAGCTTCTAAAGCCATGACATCATTTTCTGGAATTTTCCAAGCTGTTTAAAGGCACAGTCAACTTAATGTAGGTGACCCACTGGAATTGTGATACAGTCAATTATAAGTGAAATAATCTGTCTGTAAACAATTGTTGAAAAAATGACTTGTGTCATGCACTAAGTAGATGTCCTAACAGACTTGCCAAAACTATAGTTTGTTAACAAGAAATTTATGTAGTGATTGAAAAACGAGTTTTAATGACTCCAACCTAAGTGTATGTAAACTTCTCGATTGCACTCCACACTGCCCTTTCCCACCTGGACAAAAGGAACACCTACGTGCAAATGCTGTTAATTGACTACAGCTCAGGGTTCAACACCATTGCTCCCTCCAAGCTCATCACTAAGCTAAGGATCCAGGAACTGAACATGTCCCTCTGCCCCTCAAGGGTGTGTGCTTAGTCCCCTGCTGTACTCCCTATTCACCCACGACTGCGTGGCCACGCACAACGGTGGTAGGTCACCGACGATGATGAGACAGCCTATCGGGAGTTCGTCAGAGACCTGGCAGTGTGGTGCCAGGCCAACAACCTCTCCCTCAATGTCAGCAAAATAAAGAGCTGAACATGGACTACAGGAAACTGAGGGCTGAACATGCCCCCATTCAATGAAAATGTTTTTCTTTTGTTCTGTCCTTGAGCTGTTCTTGTCTATTGATGTTCTGTATTATGTTTTGTGTCTACCCCAGGAAGAGTAACTGCTGCTTTTGCAACATCCTAATAAAATACATCGACGGGGCTGTAGTGGGTCGAGAGCTTCCAGTTCCTTGGTATCCACATCACTAGTACTAGATTCAAGTTTCAAATTGTATTAGTCGTATGTACGGGATACACATGGTATGCATCGTCCAATGAAATGCTAACTAGCAGCTTCTCTCGACAATGCAACAACAATAAGAAGTACGTCAATGGCTCCGTAGAATAGAATAAACATTCTAGAATAATACAGGAAGCCACACTTTTCTGTTCAACATTTACACATGTATTGGGGAAGGGAGTTTGGTAGCAGCAGTTGTGATGTGCTCTATGGTGCGGATAATCAGAGGAGGTGGGTGGTCAGTCCAGTTCAAGTGTGCAGCAGTCTGATGGCTTGTAGATTGAAACTGTCTCTGAGCCTGTTGGTATCATACCTCATGCTCCGATACCATCTGCCCAACGGTAAGAGAGAACAGCTCCTGGCTGGGGTTTGTGGGGTCCTTGATGATGCTTCAGGCCTTCTTCAGGCCTGTTTTGAGTAGATGTCCTGGATGGGTGGGAGCACCGAGAAACTTAGAGCTTGTCACTCTCTACTATAGTCCCATTTAGGTGGATGGGGGCATGTTGCCTCCTGAGGTCAACAATCAACTCCTTTTCTTTTGCTGACATGGAGGGAGAGGTTGTCATGACACCACAATGTCAGTTCACTTACCACCTCCCTATTAGGCTGACTCGTCATTGTTGGTTATGAGGCCAAAAACCATAGTGCCATCAGAAAACTTCATGATGGAGTTGGAGTCGTACAAAGCCACGCAGTTGTTGGTGAACAGGGAGTACAGCAAAGGACTGAGGACACACCCTTGGGGGCCCCTGTGTTAAGAGTCAGTGTGGATGAGGTGTTGTTGCCAGTCCTCACACCAACACAGTCGTGAAGAGGGCAAGACAACTCCTCTTCCCCCTCAGGTGGCTGAAAAGAGACTTGGCGTGGGCCCTCAGATCCTCAAAGTTCTACAGCTGCACCATTGAGAGCATCTTGACTGGCTGCATCACTGCCTGGTATGGCAACTGCTTGGCATCCAACCGTAAGGTGCTACACAGAGGGTAGTGCATACGGCTCAGTACATCACTGGGCCGAGCTCCCTGCCATCCAGGACCTCTATACCTGGCGGTGTCAGAGGAAGGCCCTAAAATTCTAAAAGACTCCAGCCACCCTAGACATTGACTGTTCTTTCTGCTACCGCACGACAAGCGGTACCGGAGCGCCAAGTCTGGGACCAAAAGGCTCTTATGGCTTCTACATCCAAGCCATAAGACTTCTGAACAGTTAATCAAAAGCCTACCCAGACTCTCTTGCACTGGCTCTATGTACCCACACACTAACACATACTTAGTGTACACTGACAAACACAGACACACATTTTCACAGCCTTTCACATCCACTGCTGTTACTCATAGTATTATCAGCCCCATATACTACCCACCACTGCAACCAGTATGCTCTCGTTGGCTCAAGTATAACAATACACCTCAGCCAACACAGCCGCCACACAACACAACCATCACACAACAGAGGTCAGAGACTCACGTATCTTGTTGGCTCCTCCAGGTTCTGGTCGTTCATGTGGGCAGGGACAGTTTGAGTAGCCAATGGGCCATCAGCGTACGGCTGGGGCAGCTGCCCTCTGAACTCTGATTGGATGAACTGCAGCTGCCAGCTGAAGAGAGGGCAGAGTCAGACACTGGGATTCTAACAATGCAATCAAGAACACTCAGAAACCTAAAGCCTTGTGGGAAGCTGCTATAGACCACACAGAGACACTCAGAAACCTAAAGCCTTGTAGGAAGCTGCTATAGACCACACAGAGACACTCAGAAACCTAAAGCCCATTATTGTGGGAAGCTGCTATAGACCACAGAGACACTCAGAAACCTAAAGCCCATTATTGTGGGAAGCTGCTATAGACCACACAGAGACACTCAGAAACCTAAAGCCTTGTAGGAAGCTGCTATAGATCACACAGAGACACTCAGAAACCTAAAGCCTTGTAGGAAGCTGCTATAGACCACACAGAGACACTCAGAAACCTAAAGCCTTGTAGGAAGCTGCTATAGACCACAAAGAGACACTCAGAAACCTAAAGCCCATTATTGTGGGAAGCTGCTATAGACCACACAGAGACACTCAGAAACCTAAAGCCCATTATTGTGGGAAGCTGCTATAGACCACACAGAGACACTCAGAAACCTAAAGCCCATTATTGTGGGAAGCTGCTATAGACCACACAGAGACACTCAGAAACCTAAAGCCCATTATTGTGGGAAGCTGCTATAGACCACACAGAGACACTCAGAAACCTAAAGCCCATTATTGTGGGAAGCTGCTATAGACCACACAGAGACACTCAGAAACCTAAAGCCCATTATTGTGGGAAGCTGCTATAGATCACACAGAGACACTCAGAAACCTAAAGCCTTGTAGGAAGCTGCTATAGACCACACAGAGACACTCAGAAACCTAAAGCCTTGTAGGAAGCTGCTATAGACCACAAAGAGACACTCAGAAACCTAAAGCCCATTATTGTGGGAAGCTGCTATAGACCACACAGAGACACTCAGAAACCTAAAGCCCATTATTGTGGGAAGCTGCTATAGACCACACAGAGACACTCAGAAACCTAAAGCCCATTATTGTGGGAAGCTGCTATAGACCACACAGAGACACTCAGAAACCTAAAGCCCATTATTGTGGGAAGCTGCTATAGACCACACAGAGACACTCAGAAACCTAAAGCCCATTATTGTGGGAAGCTGCTATAGACCACACAGAGACACTCAGAAACCTAAAGCCTTGTGGGAAGCTGCTATAGACCACACAGAGACACTCAGAAACCTAAAGCCCATTATTGTGGGAAGCTGCTATAGACCACACAGAGACACTCAGAAACCTAAAGCCCATTATTGTGGGAAGCTGCTATAGACCACACAGAGACACTCAGAAACCTAAAGCCTTGTAGGAAGCTGCTATAGACCACACAGAGACACTCAGAAACCTAAAGCCCATTATTGTGGGAAGCTGCTATAGATCACACAGAGACACTCAGAAACCTAAAGCCTTGTAGGAAGCTGCTATAGACCACACAGAGACACTCAGAAACCTAAAGCCCATTATTGTGGGAAGCTGCTATAGACCACACAGAGACACTCAGAAACCTAAAGCC
Source organism: Brachymystax lenok tsinlingensis (assembly GCA_030435695.1). NCBI lineage: Eukaryota > Metazoa > Chordata > Actinopteri > Salmoniformes > Salmonidae > Brachymystax > Brachymystax lenok. The sequence goes on from CM059792.1 coordinate 53,272,020, forward strand.
CATTATTGTGGGAAGCTGCTATAGACCACACAGAGACACTCAGAAACCTAAAGCCTTGTGGGAAGCTGCTATAGACCACACAGAGACACTCAGAAACCTAAAGCCCATTATTGTGGGAAGCTGCTATAGACCACACAGAGACACTCAGAAACCTAAAGCCCATTATTGTGGGAAGCTGCTATAGACCACACAGAGACACTCAGAAACCTAAAGCCTTGTAGGAAGCTGCTATAGATCACACAGAGACACTCAGAAACCTAAAGCCCATTATTGTGGGAAGCTGCTATAGACCACACAGAGACACTCAGAAACCTAAAGCCTTGTGGGAAGCTGCTATAGACCACACAGAGACACTCAGAAACCTAAAGCCCATTATTGTGGGAAGCTGCTATAGACCACACAGAGACACTCCAGAAACCTAAAGCCCATTATTGTGGGAAGCTGCTATAGACCACACAGAGACACTCAGAAACCTAAAGCCTTGTAGGAAGCTGCTATAGACCACACAGAGACACTCAGAAACCTAAAGCCTTGTGGGAAGCTGCTATAGATCACACAGAGACACTCAGAAACCTAAAGCCCATTATTGTGGGAAGCTGCTATAGACCACACAGAGACACTCAGAAACCTAAAGCCTTGTAGGAAGCTGCTATAGATCACACAGAGACACTCAGAAACCTAAAGCCCATTATTGTGGGAAGCTGCTATAGACCACACAGAGACACTCAGAAACCTAAAGCCTTGTGGGAAGCTGCTATAGACCACACAGAGACACTCAGAAACCTAAAGCCTTGTGGGAAGCTGCTATAGACCACACAGAGACACTCAGAAACCTAAAGCCCATTATTGTGGGAAGCTGCCATACTGTTAACAGTCAGTATCTGGATAATATGTGCGAAATGCTTGACAATGTATGTGGTATCAAGAGAGGTATACAAAGAGACACGCCGAGAGGGCGAGAGACTGACTTGTTGGGCAGCAGAAAGCTGGAGGGGAACCGGTACCACTCTTTCCCAACACACACACTGACGGGCCGGCCCTTTGGGACCACGTGGAGTGAAGGATCCCGGGAGATACGGTGGAACTCTGGGTACAGGTCCAGTGGCGCGTGGTAGCCTGGAGGGATAAACACACACACCTACTCATTCAAGGTTTTTTCTTTATTTTTACTATTTTCTACATTGTAGAATAATAGTGAAGACATCAACACTTCGAAATAACACATATGGAATCATGTAGTAACCAAAAAAGTGATATAAAATATATTTTGATTTGTTTTTGAGATTCTTCAAATTGCCACCCTTCGCCTTGATGACAGCTTTGCAGTTTGGCCAGCTCTAGGAGGAGTCTTTGTGGTTCGAAACTTCCATTTTAAGAATGATCGAAGCCACTGTGTTCTTGGGGAACTTCAAAGCTGCAGAAATATTTTGGTACCCTTCCCCAGATCTGTGTGTCGACACAATCCTCTGCATTATTTTTGCTGACATGCACTGTCGTCAACTGTGGGACCTTATATAGACAGATGTGTGCCTTTCCAAATCATGTTCAATCAATTAAATTTACCACAGGTGGACTCCAATCAAGTTTATTTATTTTATTTAACCCTTATTTTACCAGGTAAGTTGACTGAGAACACGTTCTCATTTACAGCAACAACCTGGGGAATAGTTACAGGGGAGAGGAGGGGGATGCATGAGCCAATTGTAAGCTGGGGATGATTAGGTGACCATGATGGTATGAGGGACAGCTTGGGAATTTAGCCAGGACACCGGGGTTAACACCCCTACTCTAACGATAAGTGCCATGGGATCTTTAATGACCTCAGAGAGTCAGGACACCAGTTTAACATCCAATCTGAAAGACAGCACCCTACACAGGGCAATGTCCCCAATCACTTCCCTGGGGCATTGGGATATTTTTTTAGACCAGAGGAAAGGGTGCCTCCTACTGGTCCTCCCAAATTGTAGAAACATATCAAGGATGATCGATGGAAACAGGATGCACCGGAGCTGAATTTCAAGTCTCATAGCAAAGGGTCTGAATACTTTCCGAACGCTCTGTTTATAGTTCTCTTCCAGACATTTCTTTTTTTTTATTCAGGTGTGATTTATGCCTTGACGGACTCAGAACATCCAGTTTCGTTGTTTCTGTAGTTCATTAATTAAGTATTCAGAGTAAAAAATCTCAAATCTAAAACCAGGAAAATAAAACTGAGACTTTGGGAAAAAATATAAACCTAATTTTGTGTTATCCAATTGGAAATAATCTGTCCGTAAACAATTGTTGGAAATATTACTTGTGTCATGCACAAAGTAGATGTCCTAACCGACTTGCCAAAACTATAGTTTGTTAACAAGAAATTTGTGCAGTGGTTGAAAAACGAGTTTTAATGACTCCAACCTAAGTGTATGTAAACTTCCGACTTTAACTATGTATGTATGTACAGTGGGGGAAAAAAGTATTTAGTCAGCCACCAATTGTGCAAGTTCTCTCACTTAAAAAGATGAGAGAGGCCTGTAATTTTCATCATAGGTACACTTCAACTATGACAGACAAAATGAGGGGAAAAAATCCAGAAAATCACATTGTAGGATTTTTTATGAATTTATTTGCAAATTATGGTGGAAAATAAGTATTTGGTCACATACAAACAAGCAAGATTTCTGGCTCTCACAGACCTGTAACTTCTTCTTTAAGAGGCTCCTCTGTCCTCCACTCATTACCTGTATTAATGGCACCTGTTTGAACTTGTTATCAGTATAAAAGACACCTGTCCACAACCTCAAACAAACAGTCACACTCCAAACTCCACTATGGCCAAGACCAAAGAGCTGTCAAAGGACACCAGAAACAAAATTGTAGACCTGCACCAGGTTGGGAAGACTGAATCTGCAATAGGTAAGCAGCTTGGTTTGAAGAAATCAACTGTGGGAGCAATTATTAGGAAATGGAAGACATACAAGACCACTGATAATCTTCCTCGATCTGGGGCTCCACGCAAGATCTCACCCCGTGGGGTCAAAATGATCACAAGAACGGTGAGCAAAAATCCCAGAACCACACGGGGACCTAGTGAATGACCTGCAGAGAGCTGGGACCAAAGTAACAAAGCCTACCATCAATAACACACTACGCCGCCAGGACTCAAATCCTGCAGTGCCAGACGTGTCCCCCTGCTTAAGCCAGTACATGTTCAGGCAAGTCTAAAGTTTGCTAGAGAGCATTTGGATGATCCAGATGAGGATTGGGAGAATGTCAGATGAAACCAAAATATAACTTTTTGGTAAAAACTCAACTCGTCGTGTTTGGAGGACAAAGAATGCTGAGTTGCATCCAAAGAACACCATACCTACTGTGAAGCATGGGGTGGAAACATCATGCTTTGGGGCTGTTTTTCTGCAAAGGGACCAGGACGACTGATCCGTGTAAAGGAAAGAAATGAATGGGGCCATGTATCGTGAGATTTTGAGTGAAAACCTCCTTCCATCAGCAAGGGCATTGAAGATGAAACGTGGCTGGGTCTTTCAGCATGACAATGATCCCAAACACACCGCCCGGGCAACGAAGGAGTGGCTTCAGAAGAAGCATTTCAAGGTCCTGGAGTGGCCTAGCCAGTCTCCAGATCTCAACCCCATAGAAAATCTTTGGAGGGAGTTGAAAGTCCGTGTTGCCCAGCGACAGCCCCAAAACATCACTGCTCTAGAGGAGATCTGCATGGAGGAATGGGCCAAAATACCAGCAACAGTGTATGCAAACCTTGTGAAGACTTACAGAAAATGTTTGACCTCTGTCATTGCCAACAAAGGGTATATAACAAAGTATTGAGATAAACTTTTGTTATTGACCAAATACTTATTTTCCACCATAATTTGCAAATAAATTCATAAAAACTCCTACAATGTGATTTTCTGGATTTTTTTTCCTAATTTTGTCTGTCATAGTTGAAGTGTACCTATGATGAAAATTACAGGCCTCCCTCATCTTTTTAAGTGAGAGAACTTGCACAATTGGTGGCTGACTAAATACTTTTTTTCCCCACTGTATGTATGCGTGCCGGTGCCTGTGGTGGTGCCTGTGGTGGTGCCTGTGGTGGTGCCTGTGGTGGTGCCTGTGGTGGTGCCTGTGGTGGTGACCTCTGAACAGGGCTACTGATCTGGACAGAGACAGCAGACTGAAGAGGATCAGTGTTCCCACAGCCAGCCAGTTAGACGACACCGTGTAGTGTTCTAGACGATACCGCTGGAACAGGAAGTGATAACACTTCTACAAAACACAACACAGAAAACACTTCATCAATACACAGGAAACGTATGTCTTTATCCATTGTCTTACGTCAGATAGCGCGACGGCCGCCTGCATTGATCGGTCTGTTAACACTCATGGGATAGATGAAAAGTAGTTCGGCTTCAATGTCACAACATTACCAAGGTGACAGACATTGTCTAATGAACCACCTTTCATCCTCAAAAGAGTTGCTGTTCTGCCGTGATTAGAGTTCTGCAGCACAGCTGACAGCTTCCTGTTGCGTTATCGAGTTGGCCAAATGTTCCAAAGTAGCGAGGCACAGCGCCAGCTGTTAGAGTCAGATACATGCTGATTTCTGAGAACAGCCCCACAACTTTGGTGCCGTACAACTTCATCAACAAGCTGGCAACCTAGTTACCGTAATGGCCATTCAAACAAGCTAGCAGTAACCTGCTAACTGGAACAGGTTTGCTCTGCTGATCAAGCACGGTTGATTGAGCTAGTTTGCCAGCTTACTGATGAATTTGTACTGCACCAAAGTAATAACTGTTCTCAGGAAATCAGTTGGTTTGCGTAGTAGTCTGCCGGTGTCCCATAGCTACGATAGTGTTAGGCGGATGCACAAAATCTAGATTTTTAGAGTTGAGCTCCACGATTTGCCCGACAGGATCCTGGCGCTACTTGTCGGAAGACAATAGTCTTTATCAGCAAACTGTGTCTATGTGTGTGTGTGTACCTGTAGTGAAGACAGTGCTACGGCCCCCGACAGACAGATGAGAGGGTAGATGGGGAACAGGAAGCGTTCCTCTTTATGAGGTCTGGTGAAGAACACCAGCATCCACAGGTACATAGGAGACAGAGTCAACCAATATGGCTTTCCCAGGTTCTGCACTGTAAAACACACACAATGATAGAGTAAAGAAAAATGTATTGGAAATGTTAAGATTTATTTATTTTTTTATTATTGAATATACAGCACAAAACGTTTGGACACACCTACTCATTCAAGGGTTTTTCTTCATTTTTACTATTTTCTACATTGTAGAATCAGAACTGACATCAGAACTATGAAATAACACATATGGAACCATATAGTAACCCCCCCAAAAAAGTGTTAAATAAAAACTGATTTGATATTTTATTCTTCAAAGTTGCCACCCTTTGCCTTAATGACAGCTTTGCACACTCTTGGCATTCTCGCAACCAGCTTCACCTGGAATGCTTTCCAACAGTCTTGGAGTTCCCACATATGCTGAGCACTTGTTGGCTGCTTTTCCTTCACTCTGCGGTCCAACTCATCCCAAACCATCTCAACTGGGTTGAGGTCGGGTGATTGTGGAGGCCAGGTCATCTGATGCAGCACTCCATCACTCTCGGTCAAATAGCCTTTACACAGCCTGGAAGTGTGTTTTGGGTCATTGTTCTGTTGAAAAACAAATGATAGTCCCACTAAGCCCAAACCAGATGGAATGGCGTATCGCTGCAGAATGCTGTGGTAGCCATGCTGGTTAAGTGATAGCTTTCCAAGATGGAGTAGCAGTCGGATGTCTGTTTTGTCTTCGCCTTGTCCCGTCCCATGTATATAGTATATCTTTGTATATATTTTAAATATTTTTAATCTCAATTTCCATCTACGGACTGAACATACTCTCCTGCAACCCGCCTCACCCAATGTGGTACGGATCTGCTATTTTTATACATTAGAACCGGAACACCCATCAGAAGCTAGCCAGCTAACTAGCGTCTCACAAAGACACGGCAGTTGGAACCAAAGGTCTCGAATTTGGACTCCACCGGTCTAATGTCCATTGCTTGTGTATCTTGGCCCAAGCAAGTCTCTTCTTCTTATTGGTGTCCTTTAGTAGTGGTTTCTTTGCAGCAATTCGACCATGAAGGCCTGATTCACGCAGTCTCCTCTGAACAGTTGATGTTGAGATGTGTCTGTTACTTGAATAATAATAATAATAAGCATTTATTTGTGCTGCAATTTCTGAGGTGCAGTTAACTCTAATGAACTTATCCTCTGCAGCAGAGGGAACTCTGGGTCTTCCTTTCCTCTGGCGGTCCTTGTGAGAGCATCATAGCGCTTGATGGGTTTTGCGACTGCACTTGAAGAAACGTAAAGAATTCTAGAAATTTTCCAGATTGACTGACCACGTCTTAAAGTAATTATGGACGGTTGTTTCTCTTTGCTTTTTTGAGCTGTTATTGCGCTAATATGGGGTTCTTTTCTGTATACCACCTCTACTTTGTCACAACACAACTGATTGGCTCAAACGCATTAAGGAAAGAAATTCCACAAATTAACTTTTGACAAGGCACACCTGTTAATTGAAATGCATTCCAGGTGACTAACTCACAGAGCTGTTTGAGAGAATGCAAAGCTGTCATCAAGGCAAAGGGTGGCTACTTTGAAGAATCTCAAATATAAAATTGATTTTGATTTGTTTAACACTTTTTTGGTTACCACATGATTCCACATGTGTTATTTCATAGTTTTAATGTCTTCACTATTATTCTACAATGTAGAAAATAGTAAAATAAATGAAAGAAAAACATGCCACAAGAGGTCTCTTCACAGTACCCAAGTCCAGAACAGACTATGGGAGGCGCACAGTACTACATAGAGCCATGACTACATGGAACTCTATTCCACATCAGGTAACTGATGCAAGCAGTAGAATCAGATTTAAAACCTGATTAATATACACTTTATGGAACAGCAGGGACTGTGAAGCAACACACAGGCACACACACACACACACGATAACATACGCACTATACACACACATAGATTTAGTACTGTAGATATGTGGTAGTGGTGGAGTAGGGACCCGAGGGCACACAGTGTGTTGTGAAATCTGTGAATGAATTGTAATGTTTTTAAAATTGTATAAACTGCCTTAATTTTGCTGGACCCCAGGAAAATGCCTTGGCAGCAGCTAATGGGGACTGGTTCTGTAGCTGTTTGGAAATTATAGAAATACTTATTGAAGACACCATGTAGAGCAGTTTTCTACTGTTTTAAACAGTAGGTTGTCTGTTTATACGTATGTTTCAAGTCACTTCACTGTGGTTAAAATGCGCTGCTTCGCGCTTTCAGTTATGTGCAAATGCTGCCATCTATACATGGTTTTTGGTTTGGGTATGTTCAACATCCTATATGCACTTCCTGATGAACCCAGAGACAGAGTCAGTATATTCGTCAATGTTATTCCCAGAAGCTGCACGGAACATATCCCAGTCCGCAGGATAAAAACAGCTGTATAGCATAGATTCCGATTGGTCAGACCAGCATTGGACAGACCTAAACACGGGTGCGTCCCGTTTTAATTTCTGCCTATAGGCGGGGGAGGAGCAGAATGGAGGCGTGGTCTGATATGCCAAAGGAGGGCTTTGAATCCATCTCAGAATGGTGAATAACAATGATCCAATGTATTATTCACGCGAGTGAGGCAAGAGATGTGTTGGTGGAAATTCTGTAGAATTTTCCCTTAACAGTCCGTTGTTCAAGTCCCCGGCTATGATGAATGAATGCGGCTTCTGGATATTTTGTTTCAAAGTCCTGTGTTATTCCTTCAGTGCCAGCGCGGTGTCGGCTTGTGTCTGTGGGGGGGGTGGGTCATAAAATATACTCCTCCGCCTTTGTTTTTCCCACAAAACTTGTTTACCCTGTCCACGCATCGAGAACAGAGAACCCCATAAGCTGCATAGCCTGATCAAGCATCTCCCCCGATAACCAAGTCTGTGAGGCAGATTACGCTACAGTCTCTCTTACCTCTCTGGTAGAACATCCAAGCTCAAAGTTTATTGTCTAGAGACAATACATTAGCAAGTAATATACTCGGAAGCGGATGGTGGTTTGCCCTTTTCCTTAAATTGGACTAGAACTCCAGCTCGCCTTCCACTCCTACAGCAGGGTCTTTCCGTGATGAATGGAACTACTGCACTCTAGACCGAGGATCCCATTCTGGAAAGTCATCTCAGATTCATCTCGGATTTGATGTCCAGAGGTGCTTGTCGGTCATAGGAAATAATACTAGAACATTTGTGATTAAATCATTATTTACTAAAATAAACTAAAAACTGCAGCTGGGAGCGAGCAACAGGGTGACCATCGTCAGCGCCATCTTGTTGCAAATTCAGGGCCTTGGGGCTTAACTCCTCCCTGTGCTCGGACTTGATCCTAGATTTCCTGACAGGACAACGCTAGGTGGTGAGGGTAGGCAACAACAATTCCGCCACGTTGATCCTCAACACAGGGACCCCCAGGGGTGTGTGCTCAGACCTCTCATGTACTCCCAGTTCAGCCATGACTGCACAGGCACGCACGACTCCAACTCAATCAAGAAGTTTGCTGACGACACGACAGTGGTAGGCCTGATTACCAACAACGACGAGACAGGGAGGTTATAGCTCTGGCGGAGTGGTGCCAGGAAAATAACCTCTCGCTCAACGTCAACAAAATGAAGGAGCTTATCGTGAACTACATGAGACTGAAGTGGGAGAGTGGCCCCATCCTCATCCTAGATAGGGTCAAAAGCTTCAAGTTCCTTAGCGTTGTTAGGTTCTTATTTTTCTAAGTAAATACCTCACGGACACTAGAGAAGCTTTAACCAAGTTTAATTCTTGCCAAAGGTTCTGTACAGCTGTAATTCAGACAACTCAACATTTCTCCCATTCAGATATATATATATCCCCCTTCAGACACTCCTCCTCTCCAATCCATCTTATGGTTCCACAGGAAGAGGGTAGTAAACCTTTATTACTCCCTTCAGGGTATCTGACCTCAGCTCCTGACCTCAACCCCTCCTTCGCCTAGTCCACAGATGTCCATCTGCCCCCTATATTAATCCTTTGATCTCCTCCCGTCCACCCAGCACATTCCACAGCCAACTCTGTCTATTGAGTGGCTGCTGCCAACATACTGACTTAAATCTCTAGCCACTTTATACATAGGAATTGGATGTAACAAATGTATCACTAGCCACTTTAAACAATTTTGTATATAATGTTTACGTATCCGACATACTCATATCAAATGTATTCACTGTACTCTAAACCATCTACTGTATCTTGCCTATGCCGTTTGGCCATCGACTCAAATCTCTAGCCACTTTAATAATTATAATTGGATGAAATAATGTATCACTAGCCACTTTAAACAATGCCATTTATATAATGTTTACATATCCTACATTACTCATCTCATATGTGTGTATATATATATATGTGTGTATATACTGTACTCCATACCATCTACTGCATCTTGCCTATGCCGGTCAGCCATCGCTCATCCATATATTTATATGTACATACTCGTATTCATTCCTTTACTCTTGTGTGTATAAGGTAGTTGTTGTGAATTTGTTAGATTACTTGTTAGATACTACTGCATGGTTGGAACTAGAAGCACAAGCATTTCACTACACTCGCATTAACATCTGCTAACCATGTGTATGTGACAAATAAAATTTGATTTGATTTCAAAATTTCGAATCCAACAGCGTGCACATGACTGAGGACCTGAAATGGCCTCGACACCGACATTTTGGTGAAAGCGCAACAGCACCTCTACAACCTCAGGCGAGTGAAAAAATGTAGCATGAACCTCACAAATTTCTACAGATGCCCCATTGAGAGCATTCTATCGGGCTGCATCACCGTCTGGTACGGCAACTGCTCCGCCCTCAACCACATGGCTCTCCAGAAGGTGGTGCGGACAGCGAAACGCATCACCAGGGCCACGCTGCCTGCCCTCCAGGACATCTACAGCACCTGGTGTCAAAGGAAGGCCAAGAAGATGATCATCAAGGACCTCAGCCATCCGAGCCACGGACTGTTCACTCGGCTACCATCCGACAGACGGAGACAGTACAGGTGCATCAGAGCCGGGACCAAAAAACAGCTTCTATTACCAGGCCATCAGACATTTGAACAGCCATCACAAGCTTCTATCAGGTGATGCACACTCACGCACACAAAAGCTATCACACACACCTCATACTCACGAACACACTTACAACCAAAGCTGCTGTCCCATGTTGTAGAGACATTGAACCACTGGTCACTTCCTGTTTCACTCAGTGAATTTAAATACTGTATCCCCGACATTGGTTATTCTAATATTTCTACTACTGCACATCGTATGTTAGTGCCAGTTTATACACACCAAATATTTCTTTATATTGTGGATTCTTGACATAATATACATATATCTACTGCTGTACATATCATTCTCAGTGTTATATTGCTACAGTGGTTGTTGATTGTTTGTCTGACATGTGACTGTTCGGAGCATGGCACTGCACCACTATAACACCAGCTAAACTGTGTACACGACCAATAAACTGATTTGATCATTTCATTTCTATGAATAAATATAATTTAACTGTAACATTAACTTATCTCTGGAAGCAAACCTGTATACTGTGTGCGTGGCTGTTACCGTTGAAGCGCTGTAGTAGGGCCTCCATCAGAGCAGTAAGAGGCAGAGACAGCAGCGCCAGGACAAACACCACATTGAAGTTCAGGAAACCATTTATAAAGTAGAACGGCCACGGCTCCGTACCTTAACACATAATGCACAACGCAAGCACACCACACAGTGTTAGATCAATGTTATGATACAAAACACAGTACAAGTCAATCATAAACATGTAGTCATGTTTCATGCTAAAAATTGTAAATAGCCTTGGCTTGACCCAGAACGGCTCATATGTGCAGGAGCCCATCTCCTGTTTCTGTAGTGTCAGGCAGCTTGATGTACAAGTACACCCCCTGGACAGGACGCTACTATATGATAGGGCCTTACCCCCAATCTATCTCCTTAAAGGGATTCTTTGTGATTTTGGCCCTTTAAGAACCTCCCCAGAATCAGATGAACTAATGGAAACCATTTGTATATCTCTGTGTCCAGTATGAAGGAAGTTAGAGGCGGTGTCATGAGCCACTGCTAACTAGCATTAGCGCAATGACTGGAAGTTTATGGTTATCTACTGGTCTGCTAGCAGATAAATCAAAACTAATTTTACTAGTCACATGCGCCGAATACAACAGGTGTAGACCTCACAGTGAAATGCTGAATACAACAGGTGTAGACCTCACAGTGAAATGCTGAATACAACAGGTGGACCTCACAGTGAAATGCTGAATACAACAGGTGTAGTAGACCTTACAGTGAAATGCTGAATACAACAGGTGTAGTAGACCTTACAGTGAAATGCTGAATACAACAGGTGTAGTAGACCTTACAGTGAAATGCTGAATACAACAGGTGTAGACCTCACAGTGAAATGCTGAATACAACAGGTGTAGACCTCACAGTGAAATGCTGAATACAACAGGTGTAGACCTCACAGTGAAATGCTGAATACAACAGGTGTAGACCTCACAGTGAAATGCTGAATACAACAGGTGTAGTAGACCTTACAGTGAAATGCTGAATACAACAGGTGTAGTAGACCTTACAGTGAAATGCTGAATACAACAGGTGTAGTAGACCTTACAGTGAAATGCTGAATACAACAGGTGTAGACCTCACAGTGAAATGCTGAATACAACAGGTGTAGACCTCACAGTGAAATGCTGAATACAACAGGTGTAGACCTCACAGTGAAATGCTGAATACAACAGGTGTAGACCTCACAGTGAAATGCTGAATACAACAGGTGTAGACCTCACAGTGAAATGCTGAATACAACAGGTGTAGACCTCACAGTGAAATGCTGAATACAACAGGTGTAGACCTCACAGTGAAATGCTGAATACAACAGGTGTAGACCTCACAGTGAAATGCTGAATACAACAGGTGTAGACCTCACAGTGAAATGCTGAATACAACAGGTGTAGACCTCACAGTGAAATGCTGAATACAACAGGTGTAGACCTCACAGTGAAATGCTGAATACAACAGGTGTAGACCTCACAGTGAAATGCTGAATACAACAGGTGTAGACCTCACAGTGAAATGCTGAATACAACAGGTGTAGACCTCACAGTGAAATGCTGAATACAACAGGTGTAGACCTCACAGTGAAATGCTGAATACAACAGGTGTAGACCTCACAGTGAAATGCTGAATACAACAGGTGTAGACCTCACAGTGAAATGCTGAATACAACAGGTGTAGACCTCACAGTGAAATGCTGAATACAACAGGTGTAGACCTCACAGTGAAATGCTGAATACAACAGGTGTAGACCTCACAGTGAAATGCTGAATACAACAGGTGTAGACCTCACAGTGAAATGCTGAATACAACAGGTGTAGACCTCACAGTGAAATGCTGAATACAACAGGTGTAGACCTCACAGTGAAATGCTGAATACAACAGGTGTAGACCTCACAGTGAAATGCTGAATACAACAGGTGTAGACCTCACAGTGAAATGCTGAATACAACAGGTGTAGACCTCACAGTGAAATGCTGAATACAACAGGTGTAGACCTCACAGTGAAATGCTGAATACAACAGGTGTAGACCTCACAGTGAAATGCTGAATACAACAGGTGTAGACCTCACAGTGAAATGCTGAATACAACAGGTTGTAGACCTCACAGTGAAATGCTGAATACAACAGGTTGTAGACCTCACAGTGAAATGCTGAATACAACAGGTGTAGACCTCACAGTGAAATGCTGAATACAACAGGTGTAGACCTCACAGTGAAATGCTGAATACAACAGGTGGAGACCTCACAGTGAAATGCTGAATACAACAGGTGGAGACCTCACAGTGAAATGCTGAATACAACAGGTGTAGACCTCACAGTGAAATGCTGAATACAACAGGTGTAGTAGACCTTACAGTGAAATGCTGAATACAACAGGTGTAGACCTCACAGTGAAATGCTGAATACAACAGGTGTAGACCTCACAGTGAAATGCTGAATACAACAGGTGTAGACCTCACAGTGAAATGCTGAATACAACAGGTGTAGACCTCACAGTGAAATGCTGAATACAACAGGTGTAGACCTCACAGTGAAATGCTGAATACAACAGGTGTAGACCTCACAGTGAAATGCTGAATACAACAGGTGTAGACCTCACAGTGAAATGCTGAATACAACAGGTGTAGACCTCACAGTGAAATGCTGAATACAACAGGTGTAGACCTCACAGTGAAATGCTGAATACAACAGGTGTAGACCTCACAGTGAAATGCTGAATACAACAGGTGTAGACCTCACAGTGAAATGCTGAATACAACAGGTGTAGACCTCACAGTGAAATGCTGAATACAACAGGTGTAGACCTCACAGTGAAATGCTGAATACAACAGGTGTAGACCTCACAGTGAAATGCTGAATACAACAGGTGTAGACCTCACAGTGAAATGCTGAATACAACAGGTGTAGACCTCACAGTGAAATGCTGAATACAACAGGTGTAGACCTCACAGTGAAATGCTGAATACAACAGGTGTAGACCTCACAGTGAAATGCTGAATACAACAGGTGTAGACCTCACAGTGAAATGCTGAATACAACAGGTGTAGACCTCACAGTGAAATGCTGAATACAACAGGTGTAGACCTCACAGTGAAATGCTGAATACAACAGGTGTAGACCTCACAGTGAAATGCTGAATACAACAGGTGTAGACCTCACAGTGAAATGCTGAATACAACAGGTGTAGACCTCACAGTGAAATGCTGAATACAACAGGTGTAGACCTCACAGTGAAATGCTGAATACAACAGGTGTAGACCTCACAGTGAAATGCTGAATACAACAGGTGTAGACCTCACAGTGAAATGCTGAATACAACAGGTGTAGACCTCACAGTGAAATGCTGAATACAACAGGTGTAGACCTCACAGTGAAATGCTGAATACAACAGGTGTAGACCTCACAGTGAAATGCTGAATACAACAGGTGTAGACCTCACAGTGAAATGCTGAATACAACAGGTGTAGACCTCACAGTGAAATGCTGAATACAACAGGTGTAGACCTCACAGTGAAATGCTGAATACAACAGGTGTAGACCTCACAGTGAAATACTGAATACAACAGGTGTAGACCTCACAGTGAAATGCTGAATACAACAGGTGTAGACCTCACAGTGAAATGCTGAATACAACAGGTGTAGACCTCACAGTGAAATGCTGAATACAACAGGTTGTAGACCTCACAGTGAAATGCTGAATACAACAGGTGTAGACCTCACAGTGAAATGCTGAATACAACAGGTGTAGACCTCACAGTGAAATGCTGAATACAACAGGTGTAGACCTCACAGTGAAATGCTGAATACAACAGGTGTAGACCTCACAGTGAAATGCTGAATACAACAGGTGTAGACCTTACAGTGAAATGCTGAATACAACAGGTGTAGACCTTACAGTGAAATGCTGAATACAACAGGTGTAGTAGACCTCACAGTGAAATGCTGAATACAACAGGGTGTAGACCTCACAGTGAAATGCTGAATACAACAGGTGTAGACCTCACAGTGAAATGCTGAATACAACAGGTGTAGTAGACCTCACAGTGAAATGCTGAATACAACAGGTGTAGACCTTACAGTGAAATGCTGAATACAACAGGTGTAGACCTCACAGTGAAATTCTGAATACAACAGGTGTAGTAGACCTTACAGTGAAATGCTGAATACAACAGGTGTAGACCTCACAGTGAAATGCTGAATACAACAGGTGTAGTAGACCTTACAGTGAAATGCTGAATACAACAGGTGTAGTAGACCTTACAGTGAAATGCTGAATACAACAGGTGTAGACCTCACAGTGAAATGCTGAATACAACAGGTGTAGACCTCACAGTGAAATGCTGAATACAACAGGTGTAGACCTCACAGTGAAATGCTGAATACAACAGGTGTAGACCTCACAGTGAAATGCTGAATACAACAGGTGTAGACCTCACAGTGAAATGCTGAATACAACAGGTGTAGACCTCACAGTGAAATGCTGAATACAACAGGTGTAGACCTCACAGTGAAATTCTTACTTACGAGCCCCTAACCAAATATGCAGTAAAAAAAAAAAAAAAAAATATGAATAAGAAATAAAAGTAACAAGTAACTGGAGAGCATCAGTAAAATAACAATAGTGAGACTATATACAGGGGGTACCGGGTCAATGTGGAGACTATATACAGGGGGTACCGGTACAGAGTCAATGTGGAGGCTATATACAGGGGGTACCTGTACAGAGTCAATGTGGAGGCTATATACAGGGGGTACCTGCACAGAGTCAATGTGGAGGCTATATACAGGGGGTACTGCACAGAGTCAATGTGGAGACTATATACAGGGGGTACCGGTACAGAGTCAATGTGGAGGCTATATACAGGGTGTTACGGTACAAAGTCAATGTGGAGGCTATATACAGGGGGTACCTGCACAGAGTCAATGTGGAGACTATATACAGGGGGTACCTGCACAGAGTCAATGTGGAGGCTATATACAGGGTGTTACGGTACAGAGTCAATGTGGAGGCTATATACAGGGGTACCTGCACAGAGTCAATGTGGAGACTATATACCAGGGGTACTGCACAGAGTCAATGTGGAGACTATATACAGGGGGTACCTGTACAGAGTCAATGTGGAGGCTATATACAGGGTGTTACGGTACAAAGTCAATGTGGAGGCTATATACAGGGGGTACTGCACAGAGTCAATGTGGAGACTATATACAGGGGGTACTGCACAGAGTCAATGTGGAGGCTATATACAGGGTGTTACGGTACAGAGTCAATGTGGAGGCTATATACAGGGTGTTACGGTACAGAGTCAATGTGGAGGCTATATACAGGGGGTACCTGCACAGAGTCAATGTGGAGGCTATATACAGGGGGTACCTGCACAGAGTCAATGTGGAGACTATATACAGGGGGTACCCGGGTACAGAGTCAATGTGGAGGCTATATACAGGGGGTACTGCACAGAGTCAATGTGGAGGCTATATACCAGGGGGTACTGCACAGAGTCAATGTGGAGACTATATACAGGGGGTACTGCACAGAGTCAATGTGGAGGCTATATACAGGGGGTACTGCACAGAGTCAATGTGGAGGCTATATACAGGGGGTACTGCACAGAGTCAATGTGGAGACTATATACAGGGGGTACTGCACAGAGTCAATGTGGAGACTATATACAGGGGGTACTGCACAGAGTCAATGTGGAGGCTATATACAGGGGGTACCTGCACAGAGTCAATGTGGAGGCTATATACAGGGGGTACTGTACAGAGTCAATGTGGAGACTATATACAGGGGTACTGCACAGAGTCAATGTGGAGACTATATACAGGGGGTACTGCACAGAGTCAATGTGGAGGCTATATACAGGGGGTACCTGCACAGAGTCAATGTGGAGGCTATATACAGGGGGTACTGCACAGAGTCAATGTGGAGGCTATATACAGGGGGTACTGCACAGAGTCAATGTGGAGGCTATATACAGGGGGTACTGCACAGAGTCAATGTGGAGGCTATATACAGGGGGTACCTGCACAGAGTCAATGTGGAGGCTATATACAGGGGGTACCTGCACAGAGTCAATGTGGAGGCTATATACAGGGGGTACCTGCACAGAGTCAATGTGGAGGCTATATACAGGGGGTACTGCACAGAGTCAATGTGGAGACTATATACAGGGGTACCTGCACAGAGTCAATGTGGAGGCTATATACAGGGGGTACTGCACAGAGTCAATGTGGAGGCTATATACAGGGGGTACTGCACAGAGTCAATGTGGAGACTATATACAGGGGGTACTGCACAGAGTCAATGTGGAGACTATATACAGGGGGTACCGGTACAGAGTCAATGTGGAGGCTATATACAGGGGGTACCGGTACAGAGTCAATGTGGAGACTATATACAGGGGGCACCGGTTAGTTGAGGTAGTATGTACATGTAGGTAGAGTTATTAAAGTAACAGAGAGTAGCAGCGGTGTAAAAGAGGGGGTCAATGCTAATAGTCTGGGTAGCCATTTGATTAGATGTTCAAGAGTCTTATGGCTTGGGGGGGTAGAAGCTGTTTAGAAGCCTCTTGGACCTAGACTTGGCACTCCGGTACCGCTTGCCGTGCGGCAGCAGAGAGAACAGTCTATGACTAGGGTGGCACCGCCTGTAATAGAGGTCCTGGATGGCAGGAAGCTTGGCCCCAGTGATGTACTAGGCCGTACGCACTACCCTCTGTAGTGCTTGTGGTCGGAGGCAGAGCAGTTGCCATTCCAGGCAGTGATGCAACCAGTCAGGATGCTCTCGATGGTGCAGCTGTAGAACCTTTTGAGGATCTGAGGACCAATGCCAAATCTTTTCAGTGTCCTGAAAAGATGCCCATAGACATTCAGTGATTCTGCTAACGTTAGTTATGAATTGTGCAAGCGCTAGTTAGCAACTTCCTTCAAACTGTACGCATTGACAAGATCTCCACCAGTTCATCTGACTCGAGGGAAGTTGATAAAGGGCCTCATTGTTAATATCCGGAGACGCATTAGGTCTCATTTTTACTTTCTTTGGAATGGCTCAGCCCGGGATCATACTCCCAACATTCCAATCTCAGGGAGGACACTCTAACCACAAGGCCACTGGGTTGGTAACATTGTCCTTTCAATCCAAGGCAGGACACTCTAACCACAAGGCCACTGGGTTGGTAACATTGTCCTTTCAATCCAAGGCAGGACACTCTAACCACAAGGCCACTGAGTTGGTAACATTGTCCTTTCAATCCAAGGCAGGACACTAACCACAAGGCCACTGGGTTGGTAACATTGTGAAACTTATAAAGCCACCAGACCTCACATGACATTAGAACATAGAACAACAGATCAAAGCAGCTGATTCTGGCTCAACTCTTTAATAAATACCACCTGACTTGACTGCTTCAGAAGAGGACCTACCTAGCTAGCTAACTGCTTCAGAAGAGGACCTAACTAGCTAGCTAACTGCTTCAGAAGAGGACCTACCTAGCTAGCTAACTGCTTCAGAAGAGGACCTACCTAGCTAGCTAACAGCTTCAGAAGAGGACCTACCTAGCTAGCTAACTGCTTCAGAAGAGGACCTACCTAGCTAGCTAACTGCTTCAGAAGAGGACCTACCTAGCTAGCTAACTGCTTCAGAAGAGGACTTACCTAGCAAGCTGCTCCAGAAGAGGACCTACCTAGCTATTTTTTTTTTTTTTTATTTCACCTTTATTTAACCAGGTAGGCAAGTTGAGAACAAGTTCTCATTTACAACTGCGACCTGGCCAAGATAAAGCAAAGCAGTTCGACACACAACAACACAGAGTTACACATGGAATAAAACAAACATACAGTCAATAATACAGTAGGAAAAAAAGAAATCTATATACAAAGAGTGCAAATGAGGTAGGATAAGGAAGGTAAGACAATAAATAGGCCATGGTGGCAGAGTAATTACAATATAGCAATTTAACACTGGAATGGTAAAAGAAAACTGTGCAGTAGATGAATGTGCAATGTAGAAAAACTGGGGTGCAAAGGAACAAGATAAATAAATAAATACGGTAGGGGATGAGGTAGTTGGTTGGGCTATTTAGAGATGGGCTATAAACAGGTACAGTGGTCTGTACACTGCTCTGACAGCTGGTGCTTAAAGCTGTTGAGGGAGATAAGTGTCTCCAGTTTCAGAGATTTTTGAAGTTCGTTCCAGTCATTGGCAGCAGAGAACTGGAAGGAGAGTCGGCCAAAGGAGGAATTGGCTTTGGGGGTGACCAGTGAGATATACCTGCTGGAGCGTGTGCTACGGGTTGGTGCTGCTAAGGTGACCAGCGAGCTGAGATAAGGCTAGCTAACAGCTTCAGAAGAGGACCTACCTAGCTAACTAACAGCTTCAGAAGAGGACCTACCTAGCTAGCTAACTGCTTCAGAAGAGGACCTACCTAGCTAGCTAACTGCTTCAGAAGAGGACTTACCTAGCTAGCTAACTGCTTCAGAAGAGGACTTACCTAGCTAGCTAACTGCTTCAGAAGAGGACTTACCTAGCTAGCTAACAGCTTCAGAAGAGGACCTACCTAGCTAGCTAACAGCTTCAGAAGAGGACCTACCTAGCTAGCTAACAGCTTCAGAAGAGGACCTACCTAGCTAGCTAACAGCTTCAGAAGAGGACCTACCTAGCTAGCTAACTGCTTCAGAAGAGGACCTACCTAGCTAGCTAACTGCTTCAGAAGAGGACCTACCTAGCTAGCTAACTGCTTCAGAAGAGGACCTACCTAGCTAGCTAACTGCTTCAGAGGACCCACCTAGCTAGCTAACTGCTTCAGAGGACCCACCTAGCTAGCTAACAGCTTCAGAAGAGGACCTACCTAGCTAGCTAACTGCTTCAGAAGAGGACCTACCTAGCTAGCTAACAGCTTCAGAAGAGGACCTACCTAGCTAGCTAACTGCTTCAGAAGAGGACCTACCTAGCTAGCTAACTGCTTCAGAAGAGGACCTACCTAGCTAGCTAACTGCTTCAGAGGACCCACCTAGCTAGCTAACTGCTTCAGAGGACCCACCTAGCTAGCTAACAGCTTCAGAGGACCTACCTAGCTAGCTAACAGCTTCAGAAGAGGACCTACCTAGCTAGCTAACAGCTTCAGAAGAGGACCTACCTAGCTAGCTAACTGCTTCAGACGAGGACCTACCTAGCTAACTAACAGCTTCAGAAGAGGACCTACCTAGCTAGCTAACAGCTTCAGAAGAGGACCTACCTAGCTAGCTAACTGCTTCAGAAGAGGACCTACCTAGCTAGCTAACTGCTTCAGAAGAGGACCTACCTAGCTAACTAACAGCTTCAGAAGAGGACCTACCTAGCTAACTAACAGCTTCAGAAGAGGACCTACCTAGCTAGCTAACAGCTTCAGAAGAGGACCTACCTAGCTAGCTAACTGCTTCAGAAGAGGACCTACCTAGCTAGCTAACTGCTTCAGAGGACCCACCTAGCTAGCTAACTGCTTCAGAGGACCTACCTAGCTAGCTAACAGCTTCAGAAGAGGACCTACCTAGCTAGCTAACTGCTTCAGAAGAGGACCTACCTAGCTAGCTAACTGCTTCAGAAGAGGACCTACCTAGCTAGCTAACAGCTTCAGAAGAGGACCTACCTAGCTAGCTAACAGCTTCAGAAGAGGACCTACCTAGCTAACTAACAGCTTCAGAAGAGGACCTACCTAGCTAGCTAACAGCTTCAGAAGAGGACCTACCTAGCTAGCTAACTGCTTCAGAAGAGGACCTACCTAGCTAGCTAACTGCTTCAGAGGACCCACCTAGCTAGCTAACTGCTTCAGAGGACCCACCTAGCTAGCTAACTGCTTCAGAGGACCTACCTAGCTAGCTAACTGCTTCAGAGGACCTACCTAGCTAGTGTGTGTGTGTGTGTGTGTGTGTGTATATACCATAGAGATCTGGGCCATGGGGGGTGAAGACATTATAGAGTAGAATATTGAGGGGAGCAATGACCAGTTTCCCATAGCAACAAGAATCCACCGCTATCAGAGGCACCTGGAAAACACACACACACACACACACACGATTAGTTCTGAGTGCTTCTTCTCCTTACATAGCGATCAACTAAAGACAATGACAAAGTTCTTAAACATTCATAACTCAGTCGCTGAGTCAGTGGGTAGTGTGTGTGTGTGTGTTTGTGTCACCAGGAACAGCAGCAGAGAGACGGTTGCCCAGGTGATGAAACTATTCCACTTCCTCTTCAGCACAAGCAGGTCGAAGGCGATCGGTAGCCTAGCAACCACATCAACCAATCAGAGACAGCATGACTATTTTTATTTTATCTTTATTTAACTAGGCAAGTCAGTTAAGAACAAATTCTTATTTACAACGACGCCATACCCCGGTCAAACCCTAACCCTGCCTTAGACCACTGCAACAATCGGGAGACCCTACTTAGAACCCCTGACCTCTAACCCAGTCGTATTCAAACATTTTCAGCAGGGACTCAAATTTCTTCAGAAACATTTCTGCCAACCCAACCCCAGCCCAAACTTTAAAATCTGTACATTTCCATTTCAACAAATAACCTTCAATTTATTATAATTGAATGTCTCCCTCTTAGTTCTTTCGCTCCCTAAAACAAAACATAGCACTGCCCTGGTAGTAAATTATTCTCCACTTGCTGCCAGCTGAAACTAACTATACAGTAGAGAGCAAAACATCCTGTTTCTGATACTTTAATATCATACTTATTTACAATTAACTCTGCACAAGGAACAGCTCTTACCCAATCAGAGCGGAGAATGGCCAGCCAATGATAGCCCCAGCTGCCACGCCCATCACAGCCATGAAAGGCGTGTCTTGGAACCATCCAGTCATGGCAACCAGAGTAGAATACATACAGAAGGAAGAAGGCAGGAATGCTGGAGAGAGAGAGAGAGCGAGAGGGACACACAAAGAGAGAGGGACAATCATCTATTTTACTTTACAAGGACTGAGTTAAGTTAAGGCCACAAAGCTTGCTAAGACAGAACAGATATGGCTCCAACTTCAATTAGCACTGAGGTGTGAAGTGAGAGGTGTCAAAGCTCCCATCACAGAGTACTGCTCCCTCATTGAAATGAAGGATAAATTCACCCAGCTGGAGGTAAGGCAGGTGGAGCTGGAACAGCAGGTGAACGCACTCCAGTCAACACCAAAAATAGTCCAGCTCAACAACACCCCCTCAACCAGACCCGGAGAGCTGGAGGTGGAGAGAGACATACTGCACTCTGGACTGTGGTGAGACAACATCAACAGGAGAAAGAGCAGGAGAAGAACAGAGCACTAGAGGAGAGGATCAGACTGCTGGAGGAGAGGAGAAGAACAGAGCACTAGAAGAGAGGATCAGACTGCTGGAGGAGAGGAGAAGAACAGAGCACTAGAGGAGAGGATCAGACTGCTGGAGGAGCAGGAGAAGAACAGAGCACTAGGAGAGGATCAGACTGCGGGAGGAGAGGAGAAGAACAGAGCACTAGAAGAGAGGATCAGACTGCTGGAGGAGAGGAGAAGAACAGAGCACTAGGAGAGGATCAGACTGCTGGAGGAGAGGAGAAGAACAGAGCACTAGAGGAGAGGATCAGACTGCTGGAGGAGCAGGAGAAGAACAGAGCACTAGGAGAGGATCAGACTGCTGGAGGAGAGGAGAAGAACAGAGCACTAGAGGAGAGGATCAGACTGCTGGAGGAGAGGAGAAGAACAGAGCACTAGAGGAGAGGATCAGACTGCTGGAGGAGAGGAGAAGAACAGAGCACTAGAGGAGAGGATCAGACTGCTGGAGGAGAGGAGAAGAACAGAGCTCTAGAGGAGAGGATCAGACTGCTGGAGGAGAGGAGAAGAACAGAGCGCTAGGAGAGGATCAGACTGCTGGAGGAGAGGAGAAGAACAGAGCGCTAGGAGAGGATCAGACTGCTGGAGGAGAGGAGAAGAACAGAGCGCTAGGAGAGGATCAGACTGCTGGAGGAGAGGAGAAGAACAGAGCACTAGGAGAGGATCAGACTGCTGGAGGAGAGGAGAAGAACAGAGCACTAGGAGAGGATCAGACTGCTGGAGGAGCAGGAGAAGAACAGAGCACAAGAGGAGAGGATCAGACTGCTGGAGGAGTGGAGAAGAACAGAGCACAAGAGGAGAGGATCAGACTGCTGGAGGAGAGGAGAAGAACAGAGCACTAGAGGAGAGGATCAGACTGCTGGAGGAGAGGAGAAGAACAGAGCACTAGAGGAGAGGATCAGACTGCTGGAGGAGAGGAGAAGAACAGAGCACTAGAGGAGAGGATCAGACTGCTGGAGGAGAGGAGAAGAACAGAGCACTAGAGGAGAGGATCAGACTGCTGGAGGAGAGGAGAAGAACAGAGCACTAGAGGAGAGGATCAGACTGCTGGAGGAGAGGAGAAGAAAGGAGCACTAGAGGAGAGGAGAAGAACAGAGCACAAGAGGAGAGGATCAGACTGCTGGAGGAGAGGAGAAGAACAGAGCACAAGAGGAGAGGATCAGACTGCTGGAGGAGAGGAGAAGAACAGAGCACTAGAGGAGAGGATCAGACTGCTGGAGGAGAGGAGAAGAACAGAGCACAAGAGGAGAGGATCAGACTGCTGGAGGAGAGGAGAAGAACAGAGCACTAGGAGAGGATCAGACTGCTGGAGGAGAGGAGAAGAACAGAGCACTAGGAGAGGATCAGACTGCTGGAGGAGAGGAGAACAGAGCACTAGGAGAGGATCAGACTGCTGGAGGAGTGGAGAAGAACAGAGCACAAGAGGAGAGGATCAGACTGCTGGAGGAGAGGAGAAGAACAGAGCACTAGAGGAGAGGATCAGACTGCTGGAGGAGAGGAGAAGAACAGAGCACTAGAGGAGAGGATCAGACTGCTGGAGGAGAGGAGAAGAACAGAGCACTAGGGGAGAGGATCAGACTGCTGGAGGAGAGGAGAAGAACAGAGCACTAGGAAAGGATCAGACTGCTGGAGGAGAGGAGAAGAACAGAGCACTAGGAGGATCAGACTGCTGGAAGAGAGGAGAAGAACAGAGCACTAGAGGAGAGGATCAGACTGCTGGAGGAGAGGAGAAGAACAGAGCACTAGGAGAGGATCAGACTGCTGGAGGAGTGGAGAAGAACAGAGCACTAGGAGAGGATCAGACTGCTGGAGGAGAGGAGAAGAACAGAGCACTAGGAGAGGATCAGACTGCTGGAGGAGAGGAGAAGAACAGAGCACTAGGAGAGGATCAGACTGCTGGAGGAGTGGAGAAGAACAGAGCACTAGGAGAGGATCAGACTGCTGGAGGAGAGGAGAAGAACAGAGCACTAGAGGAGAGGATCAGACTGCTGGAGGAGAGGAGAAGAATAGAGCACTAGGAGAGGATCAGACTGCTGGAGGAGTGGAGAAGAACAGAGCACTAGGAGAGGATCAGACTGCTGGAGGAGAGGAGAAGAACAGAGCACTAGGAGAGGATCAGACTGCTGGAGGAGAGGAGAAGAACAGAGCACTAGGAGAGAGGATCAGACTGCTGGAGGAGAGGAGAAGAACAGAGCACTAGAGGAGAAGGTGAAAACGATGACGTGTGACAGAGAACAACCCATTAGAGAGGTGGCCACCGTCAGCCACCCCCCCCCCACACCTACTGAGGACACGCACAAGCCACAGATTGTACTCCTTATGGACTCAAGCGGGAAATATTTACAAGAAAATAAACTTTTCCCCAAACACACAGTGTCTAAACTCTGGTGTCCAAACACCCAGCGCGCCCTAGACCTTCCATCTGAGGACCAACTAGGGTCACCCAGCCACATAATAATACACACAGGAACAAACCACCTGAGAACACAGCAGGAAAGGGTGGCCACAGCACTGAAGGGAGTGATTGAAAAAGTATCTTCCACCTTCCCCAACGCACAAGTGGTTATCTCCACCCTGCTACCACGAAAAGACTTCCACCCTGCTACCACGAAAGACCCCCTGCTACCATACAGCGGGTAAATGCAAGTATTTTCCTGTGACTGTGCCTCAGAACAAAATGTCTACCTGGCCCACCATCCACCCTGGACTTCACGACCAGGTCCACCTATACAAGGCAGCAGAGCCCAATGCCCTGACCCTAAAGGACATCGCCCTCCTCAACCGCAGCCCCGTCACCTCACACAGGAGCAACAGATCAATAGACACCCCGGCCAGACCTGCGGGACCCCCCCCCGGACCTACACATAAAAAGGACCCACGCCGAGAGGACCCACATCCACACCCCCACCCCAAGTCAACCATGCCCACCCCTCCATTTAGGCCCACTCAGATCAGACCTATGCCCCTCCTGCCCACCCCATGCCCTACACTCCCGCAAAGTGGGCCTCAACATGAGTCACACATACGCCCAGGCCGTGAGCAGGCAAACAGGCCCAACACCCACTCTTACACTAGCCCAAGCCAATCAAATCAAATAAAAGTGTATTTGTCATAGACAGACAGACCGAGAGATGGAGGGAGGAAGAGAGATGGAGGGAGGAAGAGAGATGGAGGGAAGGAGGGAGGAAGAGAGATGGAGGGAAGGAGGGAGGAAGAGAGATGAAGTGGAGAGAGGGAGATAGAGGAGTAGCACCCACCTGCTGAGGAGCAGAACATTCCAGAGCTCAGGAGGAGGAAGGCCAGCATCAGACGACCCACATGCAGCCCAAACTTCTTACACACCGCCCTGCAACACACACACACTTACACTAAAGATAGAACATCGGTGTGCATTCAAAATAAAAGGCTGACACACACACACACACACACACACACACATACGAGGAGGGACAGATACTGACTTGTAGAAGTAGAGTTCACAGATGCAGCAGGAGAAGGCCAGGACACAGCGCACAAAGTAGAACACCAGCACCTAAAACACAACCTCAACATCACAACCACAACATCACAACCACAACAGTGTGTGTGTGTGTGTGTTGTTACCTTGTTGGTCTGTAGGATGTGTGTGTGTGTGGATGTGTTTAACTATACTTGAAAACCAGAAGAATAGTAAACTAACAAACATTTGACTAACTGGGGACATTTTGTTAGTCCCTACGAGGTCAAATGCTTATTTCTAGGGGGTTTAGGGTTAGAAATAGGTACAGGGTTAGGAGCTAGGGTTAGGGGCTGGGTTAGGGTTAGGAGCTGGGTTAGGGTTAGGGGCTGGGTTAGGGTTAGGGGCTGGGTTAGGGTTAGGAGCTAGGGGCTGGGTTAGGGTTAGGAGCTGGGTTAGGGTTAGGAGCTAGGGGCTGGGTTAGGAGCTAGGGTTAGGGGCTGGGTTAGGGTTAGGAGCTAGGGGCTGGGTTAGGAGCTAGGGTTAGGGGCTGGGTTAGGGTTAGGAGCTGGGTTAGGGTTAGGAGCAGGGGCTGGGTTGGGGTTAGGAGCCAGGGTTAGGAGCCTGGGGTTAGGAGCTGGGGTTAGGGTTAGGAGCCAGCTGCCAGAGCCAGGGGCTGGGTTAGAGCCAGCTGGGTTGGGAGCCAGCTGGGTTGAGCCAAGGTTAGGGGCTGGGTTGTTAGGAGCTGGGTTAGGGTTAGGAGCTAGGGGCTGGGTTAGGGTTAGGAGCTAGGGTTAGGGTTAAGAGCTGGGTTAGGAGCTGGGGTTAGGAGCTAGGAGCTGGAGTTAGGAGCTAGGGTTAGGGGCTGGGTTAGGGTTAGGAGCTGGGTTAGGAGCTGGGGTTAGGAGCTAGGAGCTGGAGTTAGGAGCTAGGAGCTAGGAGCTGGAGTTAGGAGCTGGAGTTAGGAGCTAGGAGCTGGAGTTAGGAGCTAGGAGCTAGGAGCTGGAGTTAGGAGCTAGGAGCTGGAGTTAGGAGCTAGGAGCTGGAGTTAGGAGCTAGGAGCTGGAGTTAGGAGCTAGGAGCTGGAGTTAGGAGCTAGGAGCTGGAGTTAGGAGCTGGAGTTAGGAGCTGGAGTTAGGAGTTAGGAGCTAGGAGCTAGGAGCTGGAGTTAGGAGCTAGGGTTAGGGGCTGGGTTAGGAGCTGGGTTAGGAGCTGGGGTTAGGAGCTAGGAGCTGGAGTTAGGAGCTAGGAGCTGGAGTTAGGAGCTAGGGTTAGGGGCTGGGTTAGGGTTAGGAGCTGGGTTAGGGTTAGGAGCTAGGGGCTGGGTTAGGGTTAGGAGCTAGGGTTAGGAGCTGGGGTTAGGAGCTGGGGTTAGGAGCTAGGAGCTGGGGTTAGGAGCTGGGGTTAGGAGCTAGGAGCTGGGGTTAGGTATAGAGTTAGGAGCTAGGGTTAGGTATAGAGTTAGGAGCTAGGGTTAGGTATAGAGTTAGGAGCTAGGGTTAGGTATGGAGCTAGGGTTAGGTATAGAGTTAGGAGCTAGGGTTAGGTATGGAGCTAGGGTTAGGTATAGAGTTAGGAGCTAGGGTTAGGTTTTTGGTCAGGGTTAAGGTAAGGGTTAGGTTTAGGGAATGCAAATCAATTGTGTCCCCCCAGAAGGTTAGTTATACAATACTGTGTGTGTGTGTGTGTGTGTGTGTGTGTGTGTGTGTGTGTGTGTGTGTGTGTGCGCGCGCGCGTCTGTGTTACCTTGTTGGTCTGTAGGATGTGAGAGTGTAGTGAGGCAGGGAGGGCGTGCAGCCACAGGTAACCGTAGGAGCGGATGGCGTTAAGCGGGGAATACTCCCACGTCTGCATCCCATAGCCATACAACAAGAAGTGCATCTACAGGACAGGAAATTACATTATCAAATTAGTGAGAGAGAGAGAACAATGTTTTCTACTGGAAAATTGTAGGTGGTTCCCTCTCCGTTGGATTCCTTGTGAATACACCACAGCTCTCCCTGTTAGATCAGTCTCTGAAATACCTGCAGTCGCACAGCCTTCTAAAAAAATGCCAACACAGTAAAAAGCACAGAGACTGAAAATAATAAAAACATTCAAAAGCTTCAGTTTATCAAGAAAATAAATTAACAAGAGAAGAGAAGTAGTCACATCTACAGTTTGGGTCCCATTCTGCAAGATGAGGACTGAGAGTAGGTGAACGGCTGAATAAATCTGCTATGACAGAGGAGGCTAAGCTCCCAGCTATTATGTCTAAGGACCTTCGAGTTGCCACTCTTATTCTTCAACACATCCACAGAGAAGTTGGAACCTGGGGACGGAACCACATACTTGCGAAGCTACTGCAGAGGTTTGGGATTCCACAAGCTAACTGCAGTAAGACAAATCCTCTCAGAATGTACAGTATGCAGAATCCTTTATGCTAAAGCTAAAGAGCAGAAAATAGCAGACCTGCCAGACAAAACCCTGTCCCTGCCAGACAAAACCCTGTCCCTGCCAGACAAAACCCTGTCCCTGCCAGACAAAACCCTGTCCCTGCCAGACAAAACCCCGTCCCTGCCAGACAAAACCCCGTCCCTGCCAGACAAAAAGTCAAAGTCACCATTATTAGTCAGTTGTACAACCAAATGCCTTCAACCGAAATGTTTCTTCCGCATTTAACCCAACCCCTCTGAATCAGAGAGGTGCGGGGGGCTGCCTTAATCGACATCCACGTGTTCGGCGCCCGGGGAACAGTGGGTTAACTGCCTTGTTCAGGGGCAGAACGACAGATTTTTTTCCTTGTCAGCTCGGGGATTTGAACTTGCAACCCTCCGGTTACAAGTCCAACACTCTAACCACTAGGCTACCTGCCGCTACCTGCCGCCCCCGAAAACCCCCTCCCTGCCAGTACAGTCGTCTCAAATAAAACTGTGAAGGACCTCGGCGTTACTCTGGACCCTGATCTCTCTTTTGATGAACATATCAAGACTGTTTCAAGGGCAGCTTTTTTCCATCTACCTAACATTTCAAAAATCAGAAACTTTGTCAAAACATTATGCAGAAAAATGTATCCATGCTTTTGTCACTTCTAGGTTAGACTACTGCAATGCTCTACTTTCCGGCTACCCGGATAAAGTCGCTTGAGTGGGTTGAGTCACTGACGTGATCTTCCTGTCCGGGATGGCGGCGCCCTCCCTTGGGTTGTGCCGTGGCGAGGAGATCTTTGTGGGCTATACTCGGCCTTGTCTCAGGATGGTAAGTTGGTGGTTGGAGTTTCCCTCTAGTGGTGTGGGGGCTGTGCTTCGGCAGCCCCACACCACTAGAGGGATTAAAGGCAGTTACACATTTTAAAAACATTACAATACATGCATAACATATTTCACAACATATTAAGTGTGTGCCCTCAGGCCTCTACTCTACTACCACCTATCTATAACACAAAATCCATGTGTACATGTGTGTATAGTGCATATGTTGGGGTCTAGTGTGACTCAGTTGGTAGAGCATGGGACTAACAACGGTAGAGTTGTGGGTTCGATTCCCACAGGGGACAAGTTAGAAAAATATACGCACTCTAGATAAGAGTGAGAGCATCTGCATTTATAACGATGTATCTAATGTACACTATCCTAGGGGCGTTGGCAGACACATTGTAAGTCACTTAAATTATGTCCCCCTAATTGCCCAGAATACTTCTTGATCCTACAGCTATTGTATGCAGTAATCATGGAGCCTATAAACCAGAGTTACACTGCTAGCATTGAGGTGGTGTGTCCTAGTAGGAAGACCCCTGTTCCCACTGAGGTGGTGTGTCCTAGTAGGAAGACCACTGAGGTGGTGTGTCCTAGTAGGAAGACCACTGAGGTGGTGTGTCCTAGTACGAAGACCCCTGTTACCACTGAGGTGGTGTGTCCTAGTAGGAAGACCACTGAGGTGGTGTGTCCTAGTAGGAAGACCACTGAGGTGGTGTGTCCTAGTACGAAGACCCCTGTTACCACTGAGGTGGTGTGTCCTAGTAGGAAGACCACTTTATGCAGCTCACCCTGCACTATCAGCTCCAATGTAAATAACATGAGTAAGTCTACCTCTGATAAGCTTCCCAGTAAAGCATTAAAAACAATCAAGCAACCCAGAAAACTGCTAAAGAATAGCCCATGTTAACCTATGCAGCCTAAGAAACATGGTCCATTAAGTCAATATCTTGCAAGTAACAAATGACACTCCTATTCTGACTGACTATCTCTGATACTCATTTAGATAATACCTTCGATGATACATTGGTAGCAATACATGGTTATAACATCTAGCGAAAAGACAGACATGCCAACGGGGCCGGTGTAGCGGTCAGTATCTGGATAACGTGTGAAATGCTTGATAATGTATGTGAAATAATCAGAGAATTATATTTTCTGGGTGATTTGAATTTTGACTGGCTATCATCAAGCTGCCCACTCAAGAAAAAGCTTCAAACTGTAACCAGTGGCTGCAACCTGGTTCAGGATATCAGCCAACCTACCAGGGTAGTTACAAACAGCACAGGAATGAAATCATCAACATGTATTGATCACATCTTTACTAAGGCTGAAGAAATGAGCTTTAAAGCAGAATCCAGAT
The DNA here is from genome assembly GCA_030435695.1 of Brachymystax lenok tsinlingensis. Lineage (NCBI taxonomy): Eukaryota > Metazoa > Chordata > Actinopteri > Salmoniformes > Salmonidae > Brachymystax > Brachymystax lenok. Next base: position 53,302,091 of record CM059792.1, read on the forward strand.
CCATATAAGAGGTGTGTATAAGAGGTCATACAAGTTTTGTAGTGATTCATATGTTGATGATGTAAAGAATATTTGCTGGTCTGTGGTGTGTAATGAGGAGCAACCAGACGCTGCACTTGACACATTTATGAAATTGCTTATCCCAGTTACTAATAAGCCCCTACCATTAAGAAAAGGACTGTAAAAGTCTGCTTTGATTGATGAGGAATTGAAAAATTCCAAATAAGTGTGGCAGCCCAACTGATTGGCAAACGTCCTGCAAATTAAGAAATCATGTGACTAAACTAAATCAAAATAAACTATACTATGAAACAAAGATAAATTATAAAGAATAATAGTAAAAAGCTTTGGAGCACCTTAAATGACTCACTGAATCAGATGGCTGACTCATCACAAAACCCACTGATACTGCCAACTGCTTTAATTACTTTTTCATTGGCAAGATAAGAAAACATAGGTATGACATGCCAGCAACAAACACTGACCCTACACATCCAAGTATATCTGACCAAGTTATGAAAGACAAGAATTGTACTTTTGAATTCCGTGAAGTCAGTGTGGAAGAGGTGAAAAAATTATTGTTGTCTATCAACAATGACAAGCCACCAGGTTCTGACAATCTGGATGGAAAATGACTGAGGATAACAGCAGACGATATTGCCACATCTCCAATCTAAGCCTACCAGAAAGTGTGTGCCCTCAGGCCTGGAGGGAAGCTAAAGTCATTCCACTACCCAAGAATAGTAAAGCCCCCTTTACGGTCTCTAATAGCTGACCAATCAGCCTGTTACCAACCCTTAGTAAACCAATCAGCCTGTTACCAACCCTTAGTAAACCAATCAGCCTGTTACCAACCCTTAGTAAACCAATCAGCCTGTTACCACCTTAGTAAACCAATCAGCCTGTTACCAACCCTTAGTAAACCAATCAGCCTGTTACCACCTTAGTAAACCAATCAGCCTGTTACCAACCCTTAGTAAACCAATCAGCCTGTTACCAACCCTTAGTAAACCAATCAGCCTGTTACCAACCCTTAGTAAATACAATGCTATTTCTCAGTAAACAAATTGGCAACAGACTTTTAACACGCATATAGGGAAGGACACTCAACAAGCACAGCACTTACACACACGACTGATGATTGGCTGAGAGAAATTGATGATGAAATGATTGTGTGGGCTGTTAGATTTCAGTGCGGCTTTTGACATTATTGATCACAGACTGCTGCTGGAAAAACACACTACCGTTCAAAAGTTTGGGGTCACTTAGAAATGTCCTCGTTTTTGAAAGAAAAGCTAATTTCTTTGTCTATTAAAATAACATCAAATTGATCAGAAATACAGTGGAGACATTGTTCATGTTGTAAATGACTATTGTAGCTGGAAACGGCAGATATTTTATGGAATATCTACATAGGCGTACAGAGGCCCATTATCAGCAACCATCACTCCTGTGTTCCAATGGCACGTTGTGTTAGCTAATCCAAGTTTATCATTTTATAAGGCTAATTGATCATTAGAAAACACTTTTGCAATTATGTTAGCACCGCTGAAAACTGTTGTTCTGATTAAAAAGAAGCAATAAAACTGGCCTTCTTTAGACCAGTTGAGTATCTGGAGCATCAGAATTTTTGGGGTTCGATTACAGGCTCAAAATGGCCAGAAACAAATAACTTTTTTCTGAAACACGTCAGTATATTCTTGTTCTGAGAAATGAAGGCTATTCCATGACAGAAATTGCCAAGAAACTAAAGATCTGGTACAACGCTGTGTATTACTCCCTTCACAGAATACTGGATTCCCCAGTAGCTTGTGTAGGTTTGCTACTTGCTTGCTAAGAGTAGCCACTTCACCCATGTAGTCCTCCGCAAGCAAGCAGTTGCTACATTGAAAGTCAGCGCGGTCCACATTGTACTGGAACAAAGCAAAGTAAACACGGCTCCTGCAGCGCTGGAAACGTTCAATAGCGACCTCCATTTGAGACCGTCCAGCCAGATAGGCTAGCTGGGCTTCAGTGTCTCTCGCCCTATGCGGAATCTGGCAGGATCCCGGGACAGACAGTAGCTCTCACAGCAACTAAGTCCAACAGAGCCGCAGGATCCAAAATAAAAGTACACTGCTCAAAAAAATAAAGGGAACACTAAAATAACACATCATAGATCTGAATGAATGAAATAATCTTATTAAATACTTTTTTCTTTACATAGTTGAATGTGCTGACAACAAAATCACACAAAAATTATCAATGGAAATCAAATTTATCAATCCATGGAGGTCTGGATTTGGAGTCACACTCAAAATTAAAGTGGAAAACCACAATACAGCCTGATCCAACTTTGATGTAATGTCCTTAAAACAAGTCAAAATGAGGCTCAGTAGTGTGTGTGGCCTCCACGTGCCTGAATGACCTCCCTACAACGCCTGGGCATGCTCCTGATGAGGTGGCGGATGGTCTCCTGAGGGATCTCCTCCCAGAGCTGGACTAAAGCATCCGCCAACTCCTGGACAGTCTGTGGTGCAACGTGGCGTTGGTGGATGGAGTGAGACATGATGTCCCAGATGTGCTCAATTGGATTCAGGTCTGGGGAACGGGCGGGCCAGTCCTTAGCATCAATGCCTTCCTCTTGCAGGAACTGCTGACACACTCCAGCCACATGAGGTCTAGCATTGTCTTGCATTGGGAGGAACCCAGGGCCAACCGCACCAGCATATGGTCTCACAAGGGGTCTGAGGATCTCATCTCAGTACCTAATGGCAGTCAGGCTACCTCTGGCGAGCACATGGAGGGCTGTGCGGCCCCCCAAAGAAATGCCACCCCACACCATGACAGACCCACCGCCAAACCGGTCATGCTGGAGGATGTTGCAGGCAGCAGAACGTTCTCCACGGCGTCTCCAGACTCTGTCACGTCTGTCACGTGCTCAGTGTGAACCTGCTTTCATCTGTGAAGAGCACAGGGCGCCAGTGGCGAATTTGCCAATCTTGGTGTTCTCTGGCAAATGCCAAACGTCCTGCACGGTGTTGGGCTGTAAGCACAACCCCACCTGTGGACGTTGGGCCCTCATACCACCCTCATGGAGTCTGTTTCTGACCATTTGAGCAGACACATGCACATTTGTGGCCTGCTGGAGGTCATTTTGCAGTGCTCTGGCAGTGCTCCTCCTTGCACAAAGGCGGAGGTAGTGGTCCTGCTGCTGGGTTGTTGCCCTCCTCGGCCTCCTCCACGCCTCCTGATGTACTGGCCTGTCTCCTGGTAGCGCCTCCATGTTCTGGACACTACGCTGACAGACACAGCAAACCTTCTTGCCACAGCTCGCATTGATGTACCATCCTGGATGAGCTGCACTACCTGAGCCACTTGTGTGGGTTGTAGACTCCGTCTCATGCTACCACTAGAGTGAAAGCACCGCCAGCATTCAAAAGTGACCAAAACATCAGCCAGGAAGCATAGGAACTGAGAAGTGGTCTGTGGTCACCACCTTCAGAACCACTCCTTTATTGGGGTGTCTTGCTAATTGCCTATAATTTCCACCTGTTGTCTATTCCATTTGCACAACAGCATGTGAAATTTATTGTCAATCAGTGTTGCTTCCTAAGTGGACAGTTTGATTTCACAGAAGTGTGATTGACTTGGAGTTACATTGTGTTGTTTAAGTGTTCCCTTTATTTTTTTGAGCAGTGTATATAAAAACACTGTCAGCTTTACAAAAACAATAAACAGAGGTCTCTGGTTGAGCTTTCAACAAGAAACATACGTCACGCTCAGATGGCGTTTGACATGGCAAGTGAGAATAGTGGTTGAAGTATGATGGGGGAAAGTTATTGACTTCATATAACTACTTGTTTTTTTAAGATGTGCTGACATGCTGAATGCACCGAGCTGTCTGTCTAAACTACTGGCACACAGCTCAGACACTCCTGCATACCCCACAAGGCATGCCACCAAAGGTCTCTTCACAATGCCCAAGTCCAGAACAGACTATGGGAGGCGCACAGTACTACATAGAGCCATGACTACATGGAACTCTATTCCACATCAGGTAACTGATGCAAGCAGTAGAATCAGATTTAAAAACTGATTAATATACACTTTATGGAACAGCAGGGACTGTGAAGAGACACACAGGCACAGACACGATAAGACACACTATACACACACACTATACACAGACACACACGGATTGTGTATTGTAGATATGTGATAGTAGAGTAGTGGCCTGAGGAAACAAACTTAATGTGTTGTGAAAAGTGTTATGAAATGTAATGTCATGTAATATTTTAAATTGTAAATAACTCCCTTAATGTTGCTGGAACCCAGGAAGAGTAGCTGCTGCCTTGGCAGGAACTAATGGGGATCCATAATAAACCCCAGGAAGAGTAGCTGCTGCCTTGGCAGGAACTAATAGGGATCCATAATAAATACAAATACCTCCATCACTCCAGTATCCCTGCACATTGTTAATATTGTACTGGAACTGACCCTGCATATAGTCACCTTACCCCTATACATATCTACCTCCATCACTCCAGTATCCCTGCACATTGTTAATATGGTACTGGAACTGACCCTGTATATAGTCACCTTACCCCTATACATATCTACCTCCATCACTCCAGTATCCCTGCACATTGTTAATATGGTACTGGAACCGACCCTGTATACAGTATGCTTGCTTACTTTACCGTGGTCTACTTATATCTTGTGTGTTTTTGTTCTACCTTGTTATTTTTGGTATTACATTGTTATTGATTACTGCATTGTTGGGGTTAGAGCTTGCAAGAAAGGCTTGTGCGTGTGAAAATCAAAATGTGACAATTGAAATGTAAATGCTCTGCAGTTGTGCATTTGGTTTGCTAATTTAGTAGCTAGTTTTTTGCATGCAGCAAACTGAGTAGCATTTTTGAGTTACTTGTATAGGTCAAAGACTGTATAAAATGTTCGCAATGTGATTGTTAGCATTAAGTTAGCAGTCTCTATGGGATTGTACATGTACTTGTTAGCATTGCTAACCTTTGGACTACAGAGAAAGGTTTGAAAACAGCGCACCTTGTGTTCGGTAAGTTTGGTATGAAGGTATGACAATCTAGATACCGCCGAAGCCTACTTAAAACATGTGTTTGTCGTGCACTGATGTCAGCGGCATCATGTAGCTTTGAGGTTAGAGGGTTGGGCCAGTAACCTAAAGGTTTCTGGTTCGAATACCAGAACCAACAAGATGAAGAAAACTGTGCCCTTGAGCAAGGCACTTAATCCTAATTGCTCCAAGGGTAGCCGTGACCCCACTCCCTGCAGGTTAAATATAAATATTTAACCTTTAACTAGGCAACTAGGCCTGTTGTCCGGACCTCTGGCAGTCTCTATGGGGGTACCACAGGGTTCAATTCTCGGGCCGACTCTTTTCTCTGTATATATATCAACGATGTCGCTCTCGCTGCGGATGATTCCCTGATCCACCTCTACGCAGACGACACCATGCTGTATACATATGGCTCTTCTTTGGACACTTAACTTTAGGGAGCAGCGCATGAGGTGACCGTTTTGGAGACCCTGGCGTGCCCAAAGTAAAATGCCTCCCATTCAGGCCCAGAAAATAGGATATGCACATATTTAGTACCATTGGATAGGAAACACTGAATTTTCTAAAAGTGTTAACCATTTGTCTGTGAGTAAAACAGAACGGATATGGCAGGCGAAACCCCGAGGAATTTCTGTGCTGGAAAAAGTGTTTTTGACACATTGCTCATTTGGAACCCCTCCCTTATGAAAATGCCCTTATAAGGGCATATGAATGAGGTACCTATCGCTTCCTCTGGATGTCAACGAGACACTGTTCAGATTTTTTTTAGATGCATTAGAGCAGAGAAGAAGAGGAATCAGGAAGTGTCCCCAGAGATGTCAATAGAAGAGGACGCGCGCTCTCGCCAGGCGGGCTATGTGGTTTTTTCCTTTTCTATCGTCCAATTTATAATCCGGTTGAAATATTATAGTAAATATACATAAAAGTGTTCCTAAGGATACATTATCAATGACGTTTGATTGTTCTTGGACAAGTGTATAGGTATAGGTTGAACGCGTTTTCTTCACGGTTCAATGGGCGAGTGGACGCTGTATTTTATGAACATAATGCGCCAACCAAACAAAGATTAATGGATAAAATAAATGACTTTTTCTAACAAAAGAACCATTGGATGTCTTCGTTGGACACTTGGGAAGCCCTCAGCAGAAGTTCTTCGAAAGGTAGCGCCCCATTGCTTCCTAAGTGGTTAAGAACAAATTCTTATTTACAATGACAGCCTACAATGTCTCATGGGGAGTTGGGATATGCAAAAAAACATTTCCATTACACAAATATAAGCACCACCCAAATAGTTATTATTGTATTATTATTACTCACCGGCTCCCAGTAGTTGTAGGTCTCGTCACAGTCGGAGATGTTGCTAAGCAACGCAGCACAGAACCGGGCTGACAGGAGACATTTAAATGCCGTGGAACCTTCAGGAGCCCACACCTGGCCTCCTCTACTGACACACCTACACAGAGAGAGAGAGAGAGTGAGTCCTACTACAGCTACCCTCCACCAGACCCACAGAGCAGCGACTAGGCAAAGGTAACACACACACACACACACACACACACACACGCACGTGAGAAGATGGTGCCCCCAGCCGATTGTGTTTTTTTATTTGTAACTTATTTTTGTACTTATTTTGTACATAATGTTTCCGCTACCGCCTCTTATGACCGAAACGAACTTACAGACATCAGGACTGCGATTACTCACCACGGACTAGCAGAATCCTCTTTTCCCTTTCACGACTGACGAGCCCAACACGAAGGATACACTGCTTCCTCGGGAACAGGCCCCGATCCCCGAGATCTGCCTGAAGAGGCGGAGAAACAGGGGCCGAAGGGCGGGCTGCCTTCTGAGAATTCGTAGGCGATCGAATAAAGCCCCACTTCCCTCCATTCTGCTAGCAAACGTGCAATCCTTGGAGAATAAAATCGAGTTACGAGGAAGATTATACTACCAACGGGACATTAAAAACTATTATTTTATGTTTCACGGAGTCGTGGCTGAAAAACGACTATATCAACATACAACTGGCTGGTTATTTGATGTACCGGCAGGATAGAACAGCGGCGTCTGGTAAGACAAGGGGTGTATTACGTATCTTTGTAAATAACAGCTGGTGCACGATATCTAAGGAAGTCTCGAGCTATTGCTCGCCTGAGGTAGAGTGTCTCATGATAAGCTGTAGACCACACTACCTACCGAGAGAGTATATCTGTATTCTTCGTAGCTGTTTACATACCACCACAGTCAGAGGCTGGCACTAAGACAGCATTGAATGAGCTGTATTCCGCCATAAGCAAACAAGAAAACGCTCACCCAGAGGTGGCGCTCCTAGTGGCCGGGGACTTTAATGCAGGGAAACTTAAATCTGTTTTACCAAATTTCTACCAGCATGTTAAATGTGCAACCAGAGGGAAAATAACTCTGGACCACCTTTACTCAACACAGAGAGATGCGTACAAACTCTTCCTCGCCCTCCATTTGGCAAATCTGACCATAACTCTAAAGCAGGAAGCACCGGTGACTCGGTCAACAAGAAAGTGGTCGGATGAAGCAGATGCTAAGCTACAGGACTGTTTTGCTATCACAGACTGGAACATGTTCCGGGATTCCTCCGATGGCATTGAGGAGTACACCACATCTGTAATTGGTTCATCAATAAGTGCATTGAGGACGTCGTCCCCATAGTGACTGTACGTACACACCCCAACCAGAAGCCATGGATTACATGCAGCATCCGCACTGAGCTAACGGCTAGAGCTGCCGCTTTCAAGGAGCGGGTCTCTAAACTGGAAGCCTATAAGAAATCCCGCTATCCCTCCGACGAACCATCAAACAGGCAAAGCGTCAATACAGGACTAAGATCGAATCCTACTACACCGGCTCTGACGCTCCTCGGGTGTGGCAGGGCTTGCAAACCATTACAGACCCGAAAGGGAAGCACAGCCGAGAGCTGCCCATTGACACAAGCCTACCAGACAAGCTAAACTACTTCTATGCTCGCGCAGAGGCAATTAACAATGAAACATGCATGAAAACACCAGCTGTTCCGGAAGACTGTGTGATCACGTTCTCCGCAGCCCATGTGAGCAAGACCTTCAAACAGGTCAACATTCAGATTACCAGGACGTGTACTGTGAGCATGCGCTGACCAACCGGCAAGTGTCTTCAGACATGTTCAACCTCTCCCTGTCCAAGTCCGTAATACCAACATGTTTTAAGCCCAAGAACACTAAGGTAACCTGCCTAAATGACTACCGACCCGTAGCACTCACATCTGTAGCCATGAAGTGCTTTGAAAGGCTGGTCATGGCTCACATCAACACCATTATCCCAGAAACCCTAGAACCAATTTGCATCCCGCCCCAACAGATCCACAGATGACGCAATCTCTATTGCACTCCACACTGCCCTTTCCCACCTGGACAAAAGGAACACCTATGTGAGAATGTTATTCATTGACTACAGCTCAGCGTTTAACCCCATAGTGCCCTCAAAGCTCATCAATAGTCTAAGGACCCTGGGACTAAACACCTCCCTCTGGATCCTGGACTTCCTGACGGGCCGCCACCAGGTGGTAAGGGTAGGTAACAACACATCCGGCACGCTGATCCTCAACACAGGGGACCCTCAGGGGTGCGTGCTCAGTCCCCTCCTGTACTCCCTGTTCACTCATGACTGCACGGCCAGGCACGACTCCAACACCATCATTACATTTTCCAACAACACAACAGTGGTAGGCTTGATCACCGGCAACGACGAGACAGCCTATAGGGAGGAGGTCAGAGACTTGGTCGTGTGGTGCCAGAAGTTTTAAAACAATGTCTGTGAGTATAACAGAACTGATATGGCAGGCAAAAACCAGAGCAAAAACCATTCGGGATGTCTGAATCAGTCATGTCACACTGTTTTCAATAGGCCAGCTATTCAAAGCCTCATAGTTTAACCCCCAGATTACAGTTCCTATGGCTTCCACTAGATGTCAACAGTCTTTAGAAAAAGGTTTGAAGCTTTTATCATAAAAATAAAGTGAGTTAGACCACTTATTCCTGAGTCCACGTCAAGTGTACTGTTTTGTATTTTGCGCTTAACAGTGAATGCGCGCTCAGTTCTTTTTCTCTTCTATTCAGCAGGTTATATTCCGTCTGAAATGTTATAGTTTATATTCATTTTAGGGTATCTGAGTATTGATTACAAATGCTGTTTGACTTTTTTCGACGAACTTTACAGGGTACTTTTGGGGATATCGCTTGTCTGCATGGATGAACGCCTTTGGGCAGGTGGATTACTGAACAAAGCGCGCCAACCAACGGAGCTAAATGGATATAAAGAGGAACTTTATCGAACAAAAGGACCTTTTATAGTGTAACCTGGACGCTTGGGTATGCCATAATATGAAGATCAAAGGTAAGCGATTTATTTTATACAATTTTTTAGTTTTGTGACAGCTCTGCTGGTTATATTATTATGCTAATTGAATTTCGCCGAAGTGAAGGATCGGCAGGATAGTCAGTTTTACGAGGGTATGTTTGGCAGCATGAGTGAAGGAGACTGTTGCGAAATAGGAAGCTGATTCTAGATTTAATTTTGGATTGGAGATGTTTAATGTGAGTCTGGAAGGAGAGTTTACAGTCTAGTCAGACACCTAGGTATTTATAGTTGTCCACATATTCTAAGTCAGAACCGTCCAGAGTAGTGATGCTAGTTGGTCGGGCGGACAGCGATCGGTTGAAGACGAGACCGACTGATACAACTACTGACTGGGGCTGACTAGCTCTGAGACCGACTGACACAACTAACTACTGACTGGGGCTGACTAGCTCTGACACCGACTGACACAACTAACTACTGACTGGGGCTAACTAGCTCCGAGACCGACTGACACAACTAACTACTGACTGGGGCTAACTAGCTCCGAGACCGACTGACACAACTAACTACTGACTGGGGCTGACTAGCTCCGAGACCGACTGACACAACTAACTACTGACTGGGGCTGACTAGCTCCGAGACCGACTGACACAACTAACTACTGACTGGGGCTGACTAGCTCCGAGACCGACTGACACAACTAACTACTGACTGGGGCTGACTAGCTCCGAGACCGACTGACACAACTAACTACTGACTGGGGCTGACTAGCTCCGAGACCGACTGACACAACTAACTACTGACTGGGGCTGACTAGCTCCGAGACCGACTGACACAACTAACTACTGACTGGGGCTGACTAGCTCCGAGACCGACTGACACAACTAACTACTGACTGGGGCTGACTAGCTCCGAGACCGACTGACACAACTAACTACTGACTGGGGCTGACTAGCTCCGAGACCGACTGACACAACTAACTACTGACTGGGGCTGACTAGCTCCGAGACCGACTGACACAACTAACTACTGACTGGGGCTGACTAGCTCCGAGACCGACTGACACAACTAACTACTGACTGGGGCTGACTAGCTCCGAGACCGACTGACACAACTAACTACTGACTGGGGCTGACTAGCTCCGAGACCGACTGACACAACTAACTACCGACTGGGGCTGACTAGCTCCGAGACCGACTGACACAACTAACTACCGACTGGGGCTGACTAGCTCCGAGACCGACTGACACAACTAACTACTGACTGGGGCTGACTAGCTCCGAGACTGACACAACGAACTACTGACTGGGGCTGACTAGCTCCGAGACCGACTGACACAACTAACTACTGACTGGGGCTGACTAGCTCCGAGACCGACTGACACAACTAACTACTGACTGGGGCTGACTAGCTCCGAGACCGACACAACTATCTACTGACTGGGGCTGAATAGCTCCGAGACCGACTGACACAACTAACTACTGACTGGGGCTGACTAGCTCCGAGACCGACTGACACAACTAACTACTGACTGGGGCTGACTAGCTCCGAGACCGACACAACTATCTACTGACTGGGGCTGAATAGCTCCGAGACCGACTGACACAACTAACTACTGACTGGGGCTGACTAGCTCCGAGACCGACTGACACAACTAACTACTGACTGGGGCTGACTAGCTCCGAGACCGACACAACTATCTACTGACTGGGGCTGAATAGCTCCGAGACCGACACAACTATCTACTGACTGGGGCTGACTAGCTCCGAGACTGACACAACTAACTACTGACTGGGGCTGACTAGCTCCGAGACCGACACAACTAACTACTGACTGGGGCTGACTAGCTCCGAGACCGACACAACTATCTACTGACTGGGGCTGACTAGCTCCGAGACCGACACAACTAACTTAAAAGACGTCCTGTGACGCTCCGTGTTTCACAAGTAAGACATTTAGCAACAGATGGGTTGGTTGTCACTGCCAGTGAGCCAACGTTAGCTAGCTAAGTTAGCATTGACCCAGTAGCATCCCCTGGAACTAGCTAGCTATCACTACCGGCAACAGGTACGGTACTCACTCAGTCCGTGTGTCGGGGGTTTTGGTCTCCTCGCCGGCCTTCTCCTCTCTCTGCGCCGGGGTTTCGCTCAGTACATTCCCGCTGTTATGAGCATCTTGTCTAGTGACTCGTCGCGCTCTTTGCTTGCCCCCCTTAGCCGCCATGTCTACTACTGGCGCCGCCTCGCCTCGCCCTCATCATGGTGTTCTGTGGCAAAAGGCGCCGCCATGTTTAGTGATGGCAAGTGAACTAGTGTAGACTGCGTGCTGCTGTTGGCGGTGCTGCCACCTGCTCAGTAAGGAAAGTAGCTATTGGCTGTCCTACAAGGCGCTAAATGACGCCATCACCTAATTAGCATAATTGTGCATGTAATTGTGATGGACGCTGTAGGAGAGAGGAAGAAAGTTCATTTGTAGTTCTAAACATATTTAGGGTGTTTTTTACTCACTTTTTGTCTGTCCCACGACGTTATTCCTCTCTCCTAGATCACATGCCAGCATGGAACAGTGTTCAGCGATAGCTAATGCCATGGTGGCCTCAGCCTTTTTTGCAGAGTCCAACCATAAATGGCAGCTTGTTTTGGGTGGAACTGTTATAAGGCTTTGCCTTTTGAGTTGTCATGTGTTTTTTTACATCACTAAGTTTGGCGTAGAAATCAGCCTTACAATACAGGCAGTATGCCCATGTATCATCTCCAATAAACAGCTTCAACCAGCCTTTGAATTCAGGGTTTGATTCCCACTCCTTTCTGTATTTTTGAGTGTGCAGTTTAGACTGAGACATGATGAGCTAGCCAGCTAGATGTTTAGCTTATGTCACAGAGAGGCACACACACAGTGGACAAGGTGAGTAAGTGACTGAGGCTGTGTGAGTCAAATGCAGTGATTTATTTTTGTGCAGTGATTTATTTTAGACAAATATCATTTTACAATTACATCCCGCCCTGAATGTAAGCCAGGGCAGGATCAGCCAGCAGCAGTTGCCGCATGCGCGATTCATTTGCAGTCTGGACGCGGAGGGGTGAACATCTCCTGCTCTGACTGCAGTTGGGAGGAACTGCTGCGCAAGGACTGGGCCGCCTGTGAGTGCTTTGGGACGGGGTGGGGCCTGTGAGTGCTTTGGGACGGGGTGGGGCCTGTGAGTGCTTTGGGACAGGGGTGGGGCCTGTGAGTGCTTCGGGACGGGTGGGGCCTGTGAGTGCTTTGGGACGGGGTGGGGCCTGTGAGTGCTTTGGGACGGGGTGGGGCATGTGAGTGCTTTGGGACGGGGTGGGGCCTGTGAGTGCTTCGGGACGGGTGGGGCCTGAGTGCTTTGGGACGGGGTGGGGCCTGTGAGTGCTTTGGGACGGGGTGGGGCCTGTGAGTGCTTTGGGACGGGGTGGGGCCTGTGAGTGCTTTGGGACGGGGTGGGGCATGTGAGTGCTTTGGGACGGGGTGGGGCCTGTGAGTGCTTTGGGACGGGGGTGGGGCCTGTGAGTGCTTCGGGACAGGGCTGCTCATTGAGAAGAGTAAGAACGAAACATGCTTTCACGTCAGAGTCTCCAAAAGTCTCCAATAACACCAGAAAAAGTTGCTAGATTTGTCACTAGTTGCTTTTTTGAAAATGTGTCGCTAAAGGGGTCTGAATACTCGCTAAATATAGCGACAAAGTCGCTAAGTTGGCAACACTGTGTGCTGGACGTCCCTAATAGCTATAATTAAGCAAGAAGCCACGAGAAGGTGTGTATATTATGGTGTCATTTCCGTCTCATAATAAAAAAAAAGTAGGGA